>CAUYQG010105316.1:0-48431 GCA_963574415.1 Tarsius wallacei
GAGCGGCCCAGGCACCCAGTAACCGCTGCGTGGGCCACGTGCTGCTCGCGGTAAGGGAGGAGGGGTGATGGTGACCAGAGTCCTGGGGCCCGACCTCCTATCTTTCTTATTATATTACAATATCCCCTAGATTTAGCATTGCATTTTATTATTTTATTTTGTTTTGTTTTGAGTTGGAGTCTCACTCTGTCACCCAGACTGGAGTGCAGTGGCACACTCATAGTCACCGCAGCCTCGACCTGCTGGGCTCAGGCAATCCTTCCGCCTCAGCCTTCTAAGTGGCTGGAACTACAGGCACCTGCCACCACACCCAGCTAATTTTTTTGATTTATTGTAGAGATGAGGTCTCGCCAAGTTGCCTAGGCTGGTCTTGAATCTGTGGACTCAGGCAATCCCCTCACCTTGGCCTCCCAAAGTGCTGGGATTACAGGTTTGGGCCACTGTGCCTGGCTTACTTAGTATTTTTTTTTTTTTTGAGTTGGAGTCTCACTCTGTTGCCCAGGCTTGAATGCAGTGGCACACCCCAACGACCAGCCCAGCTTTGACCTGTTGGGCTCTGGTGATCCTTCTGCCTCAGCCTTCCAAGTAGCTGGAACTACAGGCACACGCTACCATGCCCGGCCTACTTAGCATTTTTAAAAAAGAACTGAAGCAGATATGCAAAGTAATAATTGTTAATTCTGAGTACAAGGGTAATGTTATATTAATCTTTATACATTTATGAATGCTTGAACTATTCCATTAAATTAATTTGATACAACCTACACATAAATAAGAAAAAAGCCTGGGGGCAAAAATGGGAATAATTTGTATATTTTGTAGAAATTGGTCAGTGAAGGTTTTCACAGGGGAAATTGCCTTCTGGACTTCTCTGCAAAGAGTTTTTGTGACTCCTAAAATATATACGTTTAAGACTGTTTCTTGGATCACAACATGGACACAGAATGACAGGAAACTTAAAGTTAAGAATGCCCAGATAAAACTAGATGTAAGGTCGGAATTTTCCATGCTCAAGTTCTAGAACAAGGCAAAATTCCAAGGTTAATGTGGGGCTCATCGGCTGCTTCTTGGGGAAATATTAACTAAAAATAATGATAATGGTAACAGCAATAACAACTGTCATCAATAGGCATTAAGTCCACTGCAAGACGTAGGAACTGGTGTAGAGAGGTGACGAAAATGAATATCAGATAGACAGGAAGTAGAGGGGGAAAAGCAGATCATATCTGACGGACTCTAAAACCTGTGCCCTTAACTTCCATAGTACCCTGAACTACAACAGCAGCATGTGGCACTAATGTACATATGTCTGTCTGCCTGTCATCCATGTCCACAATGGCCATTTATCTAATTCAAGTCACACAAATATGCCATACCCACAGAAAACAACTCCAAAGAGTATAAGATTTGGAGACCGACTTACAAAATTCAAAAATGAAAAGCCACTGCTATGAAGAGATTCAAGGCAAAGCTTAGAAAGGAGTTCATCACATTCTGCCATCTAGCTATTTAGCTATCCTATAGTCATCAATAATCTACCACAGGGAGTCTGATAGGTTGAAGAAAAACCTCAAAAGTTCCAGGGGTCTAAATAATCTTTAACTTTGAAAAAGGAAAACTTTACTTGGAGTAAACCAATGCCAGTTCAGTTAATTTTGTAGCACCAGGAATAAAATGACATCCATCATCATATTTCCTAAATGGACCATTCTGGAATTCTGACACAGTGATAAGACTTTACTTCTTCATTCCTTCCCAGGCTCTGCCTTGAGTCTATTCATAGCAATGATTTTTAATTTTTCAGTTTATAACTGACCAAAAATGTTACATTCTCATCTCTGGATTTTTTAAAAAAAGATAGTATGTTTTCACCTTTCCAATGTATCTGAACTCATTATTTTTATTTTTTATGATACACTACTAAGGATTGTACAAGAGAACCACCGCCAAACGTGCAACTGCCTTAAAAGAGGGGGAGGACGACAAACTTGAGAAAGCCTAAGTAGCTGTGGGGAGAATCTTTGATGAAGTGATTCATGATTGAACATATGGGCTGACCGACACTTCCTTTAAATTTGCCACTACAGAGTATTTCTCTGTAACTCATTAGGTAATATTATTACATTAAGCCTAAAGCAATCCTGGGGTGGAAAGGGCAGGAATTAGCCCTATTTTAGTGTTGAAAAAACTGGGGCTCTGAAAGGTTAAGATTTGCTCAATGTCCCGAAGCCAGAAAGTGACAGAGCTGGACTTTGACCCCAGTGTCATTATTTTTTCCACTTTGTCACTCTATGTTCGGATGTGCATGCATGTGTGGATGTGTGTGTGTCAGTGTGAGTGTGAGAGAGAGCATATTGTGCAGTTTTAAGATTTTAAGATATGGGGACTATTCCCTTGAATATGTTCCTTGGGTTTTATTTCTACTTGGTTAAAAGAGATTTTCCAAATTGGGCTGGCAGAGCAAACACCTTCTGAGTCCCATGCTATCACTCTTTAAGGATATGAGAAGTTACCTTGTTCTCCCCCTGGTTATTCAAACAGTCCATATCCTCTATCCAGGTGAGCACAAATTAAAGTACCAGCTACCTATCAGCACTCAAAAAGCTTAAGGATATATATGCAGCGAGCTGTTTTCATCATCTCTCTTTCATATGTATTCTGTACAAAAATGTACAGAAAAAATACTGGCGCATAAGCTTAATAGACTACAGCTGTCCAACTAAGCAGAACTTGAGGGTGTTGGATAAAGAGAGCTTTGTGTAAACACGTGCAGACTTTGTGTAAGGACCAGGAGATGCTGAAAGCCTTAAAATAATGCCCTCTGTGCATTTCTTTTACCCTGTAAGTTGACAATAATCCAAGTTTACAAGGAGTATCACTTCTGCTTAGAAAACAGAAAGCCCTAAGAGAATACTGCTCCCACCCCTACAACAAGAAAAGGCTGGGCAATCTACCAAATCATAATTTTTTTGAGCCATTGGAAAACGGAGGTCCTGAGGCAATTAGGTGAACTGAATTCAAGGGTGACGAGCCCATCTGAGGAAAGAACCAGCCACATTTCTGGCAAAGCACAGGAGGACAAGGTGGTGGTCATAAAGTGGGCAGGAAGAAAACCATGATTTAAACAAATTCCTGGCCAGGCGCGGTGGCTCACACCTATAATCCCAGCACTTTGGGAGGCCAAGGTGAGAGGATCGCCTGAGCCCACGGGTTTGAGACTAGCCTGGGAAACTTGGGGAGACCTCATCTCTACAGTAAATCAAAAAATTAGCCGGGCGTGGCACATACCTTGTAGTTCTAGCTACTTGGAAGGCTGAGGGGAAGGATCGCCCAAGCCCAGCGGGTTGAGGCTGCAGTGGCCATGGGCGTGCCTGGGCGACAGAGTGAGACTCCAACTCAAAAAAAAACCTCCAAAACAAAAAACAAATTCCTGAGGTCAGATATGGGCCAGCTTGACTGATTAGAATTCCTTGGAACCCTGGACACAGGGCGTCCTACCCACTATCCAACCCTTCACTGGCTTCCACTGAGTATTCTGCTGGAAGGATTGGGTGCTGAGCAGGAAACCAGAGACAGCCCTCCCTGTATGGTGCTGCGTGGGGCCTGCCAATGCTGAGGGTACACCAGGAATCCCAGAAACACCCATCCATGCTCCAGGCCTGCATGAGCACAGGTGGTGGCTGGCTGCCATGGGAGACCTGGCTTTCAAGCCCACCTGCACCCTGGACTCTTCTCTGATAAGAAGCTAAAACCATGTGCTAGGGAAGGGCAAGACACCCCTCAGTGCCTGCAGCCTGGCGATGCTCTGACAGGAAAAGGTGTGTGCGGCTAGGGGGAGGGCAGGCAAGCCTCATGGCCTCTGGGAAAAAGTCAGCTGCCACCAGAGAAGGAGAAGAAAATCGGTCCTACCTCTGGTGCTGACACTAGGCAAAAGCAAACTATCACCAGGAAAGAGACAGGGAGTCCCCCAATCATGAACTGATTCAAAGCAGAAGCTGCGATTGGGGAAGGAGTAGGAAATCAGTATACAGTCTAGTGTAGACTGCACTGAGTAGTGGGAGGCACTGTCAGTCACTGGGGGTGGGGCCGGAACACTGAGACAGACTGGAACAGAAGGAAGTCATTGCTGCCCTCGCCATGAATCCTGCATTGGGTCACAAGTGCTGTCTTCCACTTGGAGAAGGGCAAGAGCATGAAGAGAGAGCCCTCCGTGGTGCAGGCAGGCAGGACCTGCTGAAAACGGGAATGAAGCAGGAAAACAGAAAAATTGGCACTCAGGAGCTCACATGAAGCACAGGAAAGTGGCAGTCCACCACTAGAAAACTTAAAGCCTGTGGTGCAATGAAGGTAACTATAGCAAAAACAACCCCCAACCCAGTAGTGACTTATCTAACTCAGTCTCCAACGCGAATGGCCTGACGGAAGAAGGATGTTTATTTCCAGACATGAGTATTATTTACCTCAGTCTCTACTGTTCTTTTTACTCAGAATATTTAACATTTAATACAAAATTATGAGACACACACAAAAAGAAATCTTGTGTGAAGCTGTGCTAACTTGAAGGTAGATGCATAGAAATTATCCAAACTAATAATAAAATCCCCAAACATAAAAAAAAAGTAGAAAACAAAACAGAACAGACATGCAAGAGATGTGGGACAATATCAACGGATCTAACAAATACGTAATGGTAGTTACAAAGGGAGAAGAGAGAAAGGGGCAGAAGATGTATTGAAGAGATAATGGCCAAGAGTTTTCCAAAATTAATGAAAGACTAGGAAACACAGATCCAGAGAAGGGGCTCAGGGAATCTCCGATAGGATAAATATAAAGACAAACACAATCAGGCACATTAGCATCAAATGGTTGAAAACCAAAGATAAGGAGAATATCTTGAAAGCAGCCAGAGAAAAAGAAACACGGTCTACCAAACAACTCAACAACCAAAAAAGCCCCAAACCAAAACTTTATGAATATAGCAGACTTCAATAGAAACTACGCAAATCAAAAGAAAATAGAACAGTATCTTAAAAAGTTTTCAAGGAAAGAGAAAAAAGGCCAGATGTGGTGGCTCATGCCTATAATCTTAGCACTTTGGAAGGTCAAGGTGGGAGGATTGCTTGAGCCCAGGAATTCAAGACCAGCCTAAGCAACATAGTGAGAGTTCATCTTTACAAAAAAAATTAAATATCAGCCAGGTATGGCAGTGTGCACCTGTAGTCCCAGCTACTCAGGAGGCTGAGGTGGGAGGATCATTTGAGCCTAGGAGTTAGAGGCCAGGGTAAGCCATGATTGTGCCACTATTCTCCAGCCTGGGCAACAGAGTAGATCCCGACTCAATTAAAAAAGAGAGAGAGAAAACCTGTCAACCAAGAAATCTATACCCAGAAAAAAAAATCTTTAAAAAAGATGTATATTAGTTTGCTAGGGCTGCCAGGCCTCACCCTGAAGATTTTTTTTCCCCTTAGAAAGACTGAGTTGTGTCCATCTAGGCATATTTGCAATACAGGAGTAAGTAAAAATACACTTTCCATTTCAAAGACAAGCTGCTTTACAAAGGAATAACTTAATGTCAGTTAAACTCTGACATACCACTATGCTACTTAGTACTTTAAGAGGCACTGCTTTTCTGCACAATTTTGAAGAAAAAGTCTCTAAAATGTGCCATGTTTCCAGTGGGCTTTCAGTCTCTCTCTCTCTCTCTCTCTCCCTCTCTCTTCTTTTGAGTTGGAGTCTCACTCTGTCTCCCAGGCTGGAGTGCAGTGGCACATTCACGGTCACCCCAGTGTCAACCTCATGGGCTCAGGAGATCCTCCGCCTCAGCCTTCCAAGTAGCCGGAACTACAGGTGCATGCTACCATGCATGGCTAATTTTTTATTTATTGTAGAGACGAGGTCTTGCCAAGTTGCCCAGGCTGGTCTCAAATCCATGGGCTCAGGCAATCCACTCGCCTCGACTTCCCAAAGTGCTGGGATTACAGGTTAAGCCACTGAGTCTGACCTCAGTCTCATTTTTATTCATTAACTAATTAACATTTTCAGTTGCATTTTTGCCACATGGCTACTAATATCAAAAATGGTTAATAGAAATTTAATTTAATGCAGTTCTGTAAACTTCTTTTCTCTTTCAAGAAAGGAAGATGTTACAATTTCTATGACAACATGCTAACTTTAAGAAGTAGGCATTATCTTTTCATATCAAATAAATGTGGTGTCTTGGATAACCAGTTAGGCTGTTAAATATGTCTTCATATTGTTAGGAAACATCTACATCATGGAGAAGCAGGTGCAGCTCTGACCATCTCGTCTCCTTTTGTTTTTTTCTTTTTGAGAGATGGTCTCTCTCTGTTGCCCAGGCTGGAGTGCAGTGGCACGACCGTAGTTTACTGTAGCTTCGACCTCCTGGGCTCAAGTGATCCTCCCACCATAGCCTCCTGAGTAGCTGGGGCTACAAGTGCATGCCACCATGCCCAGATAATTAAAGAATAGACATTTTTAGAGACAAGTCTTGCCATGTTGCCCAGGTTAATCTCAAACTCCTGGCCTAAAGTGATCTTTCTGCTCTGGTCTCCCCAAGTGCTGGGATTAAAGGTGTGAGCCACCGCATCTGGCCTGTTTGCAGTTCTTGACTTGTGGGTAGTCTCTGCCCTCTTTAGCATCACACCACAAAAGTTTTGTATTTTACACAAGTTTCCTTCACACGCTATGAGTAAACAAATTATGCTCAACAAATAGGAAGTATTTGGCTGTAAATAGTGTATACCTTCTAAACTTTGATGAGCTTTAGTAAATGTACAATACTGTGCGTTTCTTTAGTTTTTTGGTGGTATGACTAAGTCTACAAGGGGGTCTATCTGTTATCAATGTCTATCCGTAAATCAGTAGCAAAAGTTGGGTAGTATTTTAAAACTGCTCTGTTTCTCTCTCTCTCTCAGTCTCTCAAGCAGTTGGAACTACGGGCATGTGCCACCATACCTGGCTAATTAAAAAAAAATTTTTTTTTGGAGACAGGGGTCTTGCCATGCTGCCCAGGATACTCTTGAACTCCTGGCCTCAAGTGATACTCCTGCCTCAGTTTCTCAAAGTGCTAGAATTACAGGTGTGAGTCTCTGCTCCTGGTCTTCTTTCTCGTGTTCTATTTCTCAATGTTTATCCAATGTTTCTTTTCTTCCCACTCCATGTCTGCTCTCTATCCCCATCCTCAACTCCTTATCCTGTTTTCTCTTTTTTCTTTTATTCATAATTCCTGTCTCTAGCCTAGCCTTATAATTTTTTTTATTGAGCTAAAAATCACAACATATAAAACGGAGAAACACTGGATTTTTACAGGTGACTCTAAATTGAAAACGCAGCACAGGGGGGTGCTATAGACTGAATGTTAGCAACCTTCTTCCTCATCTGTGAGTTGAAATTCCAACCCCAATGTATTAGGAGGTGGTATTAGCAGGTGGGCCTTTGGGAGGTTATTAGGTCATGAGGTCAGCAGTGTACAACCTGGAAGGGGACCTTTACCAGAAAGCAGCCATGCTGGCACTCTGATCTGGGAATTACAGCCTCTAGAACTGTGAGAAATAAATATCTGTTGTTGATAAGTCACTCAGTCTGTTGCACTTTGTTATAGCAGCTTGAACAGACATTAATTAACCTCAATTAATTCATCTAAAGGTTCTCTTAAAAATTCAAGACTATGTCTATGTCATAACCCACAGTTCCCTAGAGACAACTGAAGACACAACTGAACACACATGCTACTGACGTGTCAAAAATCCCTAATCCAAACATCCTTAACTCAGACTTTCCTTCAGTGGCTGCCATTTCTATGTAATAACCTAAGGCATGTTAACAGGTTGTCCTTAACACTTCCTAACACTAGAGTGAGCTGCACTGAAGCAAGAATCAAGGGGCACTTTCTTCAAAAGGTAATGCCAACTATTTGTCAAAGACCAGTCATTGAAAGAATCTTGACTCAGGCTGGGTACAGTGGCTCAAGCCTGTAATCCCAGCACTTTGGGAGGCCGAGGTCAGGGGATTGCCTGAGCCCACATGTTCGAGAACAGACAGCCTGGGCAACTTGGAGAGACCTCGTATCTACAACAAATAAAAAAATTAGCTGGGCGTGGTAGTGCATGTGTGTAATTCTGGCTACGTGGAAGGCTGAGGTGGAAGGTTCTCCAGAGTCCAGTAGGTAGAGGCTGTGGTGGCTGTGAGCATGCCACTGCACTCCAGGTTGGGAGACAGAGTGAGACTCCCCCCCCGGCCCCCAAAAAAAGGATACTCAGTAGGTGTTTGTTGATTTATACATTGGTGGAACCAGGCAATGGTCCTTTCTAGAATGTGGCCCGTGTCTACCCATACTGAGGACTGGGTTTCAGGCTTTCATTGTAACTATTCCCCAAACCAAGTATTCCCTCCACAGCCCAAAATCTTGAATCTGAACACTGAATTCCCCAAGGAGCTCCCACTGCGCCCAAATGAATAGCGGCTGGATCTTAGCAGGCCCTTGCCAAAGCTCAAGTGAGAGGCTCACCTGTTCCTGGGTCATCTTCTGCAGCTCATTCTCCCAAGCTGCCTGGTCATCGTCCAAGTTATAGGAAGCTGGTGGGGTGAGTCCACGAAGGATCAGGGGGTCTCGGTCATGGCAGAGGGCTGTCAGGTGTCCAATATACAACTTTAACTTGCTTCTATTTTGGTCAAGTTCTAAGAGGGGCTGGATGATCTAAGGTGGAAAAAACATGAGGAAAGTCAAGGTCAGTCTGAAATGAGAAGTTCAAATATTCTGTATGCTTCCCCAAGTCAAAAAAAACTGACCAAAGACTAAAGCTCTTCTAATCATTATTGACATCTTCAGGATTATAAACAGAAACAGTTCCACGTACTGTTGCACATTCTGGGTGATGGGAAGGGCATGGGGGCTAGTGTACCCACACCAGCCCGAGAGTCCTGTATTGAGGCAGGGGATTAAGCACAGGACTGACTTGTTTTTACAGAGATGACATTCCTGATGCAGAAAGATTCCGTAAGTTACCCCACAATTTCTCTTTTTACTAATGAGTAGGTTACAAAAAACTGCTAGTGAAAATTGCTCATTGAAAGCCTACACTACATATATTTCAAGTGCTCCTTTGCCTCCTGGAATGGAGGAAAAATTCTGTCTCTGGAGAAGGCGCATGTTTTTCTTGGCTGAGAGACGTGATGAGTGAACTTGTTACTAATTCTGCCTCATCCTGGCGTAAGCTCCCCTCATTCATCTCACAGAGGCTAGCCGATATTCTTCCTAAACAGCGACTGATAAGTGCTTACGTAACACCACACACCTGACTCATAGCCAAAGCCTCTCTCAAATTCTTAGTTGTAACACCGGTTTTGTTTTTCTTAAATAATGAACATGCTCTAAATTTTTCCTCTTCTGTTTCCTCTACCCTGGATGAATAGCTACTTCTTTGACTCTCTCTGGAAGCACATTAAATGACGATTGACTTCTGCCCTGGATTTCATTTGACAGCTCTCGTGACAATACTCTGGCCAGGCATTTGGTGGTGGGTCAAAGCCTGGGGTATGCAGGAAGAGAGCGGACCGGATCTCACATCACAGCACACGAAGTGTTAGAGCAGTGTCTGCTTGATACACAGCAGCTGTGAGAGTTGCAAAGCACTGCCAAGTGCTGGCAGTTCTCAACACGCTCCCAGGACTCGCACGGCAGAGGTCTGCACCTGTTGCATGTTACCAGCCTGGCAATTTTCATCAACAGGACACCTCTGACCTAACTAATGAATAAGGAGCTCAATAATCTGCAAGTCAACAGAAGCAAGGCCTGGCATTACTTTCGACAGAAACACTGATTCTTCCTTGGCCTCCTCAGGGACTATTCCTGCCACTTCCCTTTATTTCTCTTAAAGAGGTTTTTAGATGAATAAAGTTTTATGTTTCTTATTATGAAAACGATATATATCTTACTCTGAAAAATTTGGGAATAAAAGTAAAGTAAAAAGAAATTAATAAAACTGCATACACTTCTGTAGGTATTCCATCAAGAAGTAGCCATTTGCAGCATTTTGGTGAATTTCTGCCAAGTCTTTTTATAAGTTAACACACATCAACTTTTAACAGAATCCTAACTCACATTTTGCTTGATACACTGTTTGTTTATTTAGCAACCTATTGTGAGTGCTATTCACGACATAATGTATCGCTGAAAAATATGTTTGCAACGGCTGCATGACAAATATAGCACACATCCTTTGTTTCTAATACTATTTCCAGGAAATAATTAAAGAAGAGTGAAGAGCAAGGGCTTAGTGGCTGAAACAATCTTTAGCTTACTAAAAAGATTAGAGCAGAGTTTAGGCCTATGTGGTATAGCACCATATAGAAGTTGGAGCCTGGCTAGACAAATCAGAGAAAGTGAATCAATCTGTCGTTATTTTTATCTTAAACGAGTACAATTCTGTAAGGATAAAGGCTAAACACCAAAGTCCTGCTGTGGAAGGCTCTTGGAGCTCTAGGAGACCCCTAGTCAGTAGGTTATGGTGCTAGCTCTGGGCTGGAATTTCCTCCTATGCCAAGTATATCAACACCGCCAGTCACAGAAGGAAGACAGTGTTTCAGTCAAGCAGAGAATCTGGAGAGTGGGGATAGTTTCTCAGAAACGTAAACCTTTCAAAAACAATTGTGTTTTGTTTCGACCACAGATGTCTACTCACTGTAGAAAATTTTAAAAGAATTCCCCAAAAGAAGGGGGAAAAAAAAAAAAGAATTCCAAGGGGCAGTCTTTAAAGGCAACATTGCTTTAAATGAGTGAATACTCTGTGTGCCAATAAAGGAACTATCTAGTCCTGGTTCTTCTACCACATCTTCCATAACTTTAAATAATGCACCCCTATTTCATTTTCTACTTTTTTAGGCTTGTTTTTCCTCTATCTTCTTTCACAGATACATCAATCTAAAAAAATAACTTTTGCGATTTTCCCTGGGTTTGTGCAATTCGTTCTCATTCCCTTAGAGTGTGTGCACGTGTAAGGGTGCACAGAGCAGCCACCACAAAAACACCACTTCTGAGCTGTGAGGCTGAAAGAGCCGAAATCTTAGGGAATTGCTGTTCTGAATTGGCAAAATGACAGAAAAAAATATGACCCCTGAGAAAGGGGACAATGAGCTATATGGTCATGATGGAAAGGTCAAATTCCTTGTAGAAAATGAAATTTAGGCCAGGTTCAGTGGCTCAGTCTGTAATCCTAGCACTTGGGAGGCCTAGGTGAGTGGATTGCCTGAGCCTGCGGGTTCGAGACCAGCCTGGGCAACTTGGCGAGACCTCGTCTCTGCAATAAATGAAAAAAATTAGCTGGGCGTGGTAGCACGCGCCTCTAATTCCAGCTACTTGGAAGGCTGAGGCCGAAGGATTGCCAGAGTCCAGCAGGTTGATGCTGGGGTGGCCATGAGCCTGTGTGCCACCTCACTCCAGCCTGGGCCATGGAGTGAGACTCCAACACACACACGCACACAAAATTTAGAAGGATACTAGCTCACTACTACTACCATGACTGGGGATGCTGCCTTTTTTTAGGTCCTTATTCTTAATCAAAAATAAATTTCAAATGGATTTAAATGCATTTCATGCTGAAGCAATGACTAAATAACATGATGGTATTTTTGCACTCTGAAATTTTCCAAAGTCCAGTTTAAAACTAATAGAATTTGAAGGCCGGGTGCAGTGGCTCATGCCTGAAATCCTAGCACTTTGGGAGACCGAGGTGGGAGGACTGCTTGAGCCCAGGAGTTTGTGACTGTCCTGGGAAACATAGTGAGACCCCATAACTATTAAAAAATAATAGAACTTTAATTTTTTTCCAGGATAAAAATTCATTCTACAAAGAAAAGAGAAATGTTTGAGATGACAATATTCCAATTACTCTGATTTGATCATTATATTGTATGCATGCATCAAAATATCACATGTACCCCCCAAATATGTGTAACTATGATATATCAATAAAAAATACAAAATCTCCAAAAAAACCCACCAAAACCCTCATTCTATGCAATGATTAGTGTATCTATCCTTTCTTTCCCCGTCAAAGTAAAACTATAAAGCTTACTTTGTAAAAGCAAATGAAAACTGCTCAGCTAGCAGAGTCCTCACATTTTTTCCTTAAAAAAGTACCATGCCTCTCTGGAACACATGAACCATGTCAATCATGTGGGAATGTCTTTATCTCTTCCTCTTCCCCTATCTAATTTGCGCAGGCCACTTAAAAAAGAAGCTGGGTTTCCCACAAGGTAGAACTGCCTCTGTCTAATCTCAAGGGAAAAGAGGGACACTTGTCAAGCAGAAAGAGGATGGCTTACAGGATCCATAAGTTATATCTTCTGTCCATATTCAAGCTCAGTACACTGGCAAGGAGTCCTACTAAAAAATCATCAGATATGTGGTCAAGCCAAATTTTACAACTATGCAAAACTATAGTTATATATCTTTTTTTTTGCATTGGAAAAAACATAGTTAAAAAATGACTTGTCTGCTTGTACCAAATGTAATGCCAAAATGCCAGTACTTCCCCAATCCTACATTTACCAAATCGTTAAGGAAAATAATTTAGAATATAAAAAGGGATAAGACAATTTTGGTTGAAGTACTGACAGCTTTGTTTCTTCTTACAAGGATTTATTAGCTTATATATTAGATTCTCAAATAGGTTTCAGAGGCCAGAACTTGATGGCATAGGGTGACAGAGAACCAGTGACCTTCTGAAGGTGTTTATTTTAACCTCATTTCCACTTAAGTATGGTTAGATAACTAATGGTCTTTTGCAAGATAGATGAGTTGTTCCTGTGTCATTCCATACAGATAGTAACTGAAGAGTCTACAGAATTCCGTTTCTGCAATTCGTTTATCTATGAGATCTGAACACACTTTCTTGGACCATTTGACTTCCATGGAACGTGCAGAGAGAAAGGTCTGCTCAATCAGCCCGTTTTTCTCTTCCCACTCTACTCTTTCTGCCTCAAGATATTTACTCTAATATAAGTTATTTTGTTGCAATGCACTCTAGGAACTCATTCTGAGAGGTATGCTCTATCCTTCTTCCTCAAAAAGATTCCACAAATAGGCTGGGCGCAGAGGCTCATGCCTGTAATCCCAGCACTTTGGGAGGCCGAAGTGGGAGGACTGCTTGAGCCCAGGATTTCAACACTAACATGAGCAACACAGCAAGACCTCATCTCTACAGAATATTAGCTGGGTGTGGTGGCGTGAACCTGTAGTTCCAGTTACTCTAGAAGCTCAGGCAGAAGATTGCCTGAACCCAGGAGGTTGAAGCTGCGACGAGTGGTGATCATGCCACCACACCACTGCACTCCAGCCTGGCAACCTGGGTGACAGAGTGAGACCTCGGGCCACCCCAACCAAAAAAACAGAAAAAAGATTCCATGAATAGATACTGAATATTATTTGGGACTTAAGGTTATTTGCCCTTGGGATAGTAACGCTTTGTTGTTTGGAAGATGTCATTTTTTAAAGCTAATATTACGATCATTGTGCTCCTGGCAAATTACTTTTATATCCACCACGATTCTTCTGTGGCTAGCCCACAGATCTGAATTGGCTACAAAAGCTTCTGTTTTTTTACCTCCTGAAATCTTCAGTGGTAAGTTCAACTGTCTGTATATTAACTGCATAAATGTTAGTGGTAGTTTTGATTTCTTGTTGGACTATCATTACACTGCTATCTCTCAATGCAGAGTACATCAAGAAAGTCCCAGAATAACAGATTAACTTCCCAGAAATATTATTGTGTTCGAATGGCATTCTCATCCAGGGGCCCAGCAGAGAGCTAAATTCTGAAAAGTAAAAAACGAGGCAAGAAAATAACATTCATTAATTCCACCTCAAAGTCTTTTTTTCCCTCAATAATTAAAAATTCTTTTCCTGGTCTACAATGTACTTCAGGATCAGGAAGATGAAGGTAGTATGTCAGACTTCACAAAGGTTTGGAGCTGTGTGTTATGTTCTCACTTAAATGCAGCTATTCTGTGAAAGAATACAGCTCAAAAAATCATATACTGTAATTCAGTTAACAAGACTCTAGTGAATGTCTTTGTGTCATGCCATGTTCAGTTTTAGCTGATGGGAATATCAGGAGTAAGATGTAGTCCTACTCTACATTTAAGCAAAATCACAAAATAATATAATTAATGTGTTCAGTGTGTATATAAAAATCAAAATATGTAAATTCATGAAAATTTTGTTTTAATTCTGAATTTATTTCAAAGAAATCCTTAAATTGCTAAATAAGTCTCTTTGCTTTGATTTGAGGGCTTAGTCTGACTTAGTCTTCAAATACATGATTATAAAATTCAACAAGTTTTTTATTCTTAATGGCTTCTGAGATCCCACCTCTTAAACAATTAGCCTTCCCAGTTGAAGCACAAACAGAAGGATAATTAACAGATTCTATAAATGTGGTGTATGGTGTTATGGTCCTTAATCTTTAATCCAAATAAATAGAAAACACATCTATATCTATATCTATATATCTATATATATTCTAGAATAGTTCTCACTTTATACTTTTTTTTTAAAAGCGGGATTTATTAAGAGGACAGAAGTCGGGCTTGGTGGCTCAGCCTGTAATCCTGCGCCTTGGGAGGCTGAGGTGAGTGGACTGCCTGAGCCCGCGGGTTTGAAACCCACCTGGACAACTTGGTGAGACCTCATCTCTACAATAAATCAAAAATTAGCCGGGTGTGGTAGTGCATGCCTGTAATTCCAGCTACTTGGAAGGCTGAGAGGGAAGGATCGCCAGAGCCCAGCAGGTCAAGGCTGCGGTGGCCGGGAGAGGCCACTGCACTCCAGTCCGGGTTGACAGAGTGAGACTCCGACTCAAAAAACAAAAACAAAAACAAGAGGACAGAAAAGCTTCCACAGTGAGTGGCAGGGGACCCGAAAGGGTTGCCCCACTTTATACTGCAAGAAAAACACTGGACAAAAATGGAACCAGCAGGTCTGCATCAAAAATAGTTTATACGACACACCTATATATTGCCCATCAGAAAAACAAACACTATTGTTAACACTGAAAATCTGGAAAGTTTCAGTAGCTTTAGACTGAGCTTGTGTTTAGTTGGAGGGCTATAGTCATTGGGGAAAAAAAGTCTGTATTTCTTTTAGAGGTAAACCAAACAAATTCTGTAATTTCAGGAAAAAAAAAAAAAAATCAAAGATAGCCTAGTTAAAGGCAAGAAACTCCAGAGCTCCAAATTCTAATCTCCACTTCATAATTATTATTATTTTTTTGGTATATCTACTTAACTCTCTCAAACACATTTTATAGATTGTGACTGTTTTACATTTATCTTACAAAACGAAAGTAAAAAATCATGACAAAAACAAGCAAAACCCCAGAATAATGTTATCCATAATACAATTTTTATTACGTACTTAGATTATTAGTTCTATACCAAGCAGGGAGCCCTTTCCTCAGAATCCCTTATAGATAATTACTAATGTTACTTGTTTCATTAATAAATATTTGAATCAGGAAATCACTTAGGCTCAATACCTTTCTCATTCTCTTTATCTATATGGTAGGTTAATTAGAAGAATAGTAAATATTGTTACAACTAGGAGTTAAGGTCCAGGGACCACGAGGTCACTTAGATGAATACATGTTAATTAGAAATCTTTCTACTAATAAAAATGCCTGGTTCGAAAAGTAAAAACTCTCTCCAGAGGATTCAGATTTAAAGGGCTTTGGCAGGGCTTGGTGGCTCAGCCTGTAATCCCAGCACTTTGGGAGGCTGAGGTGAGTGGATTGCCTGAGCTGGCGGGTTCGAGACCCACCCGGGCAACTTGGTGAGACCTTGTCTCTACAATAAATTGAAAATGGTAGTGCGTGCCTGTAGTTCCGGATACTTGGAAGGCTGAGGTGGAAGGATCGCCAGAGTCTAGCAGGTCAAGGCTGCGGTGGCCAGGAGAGTGCCACTGCACTTCAGTCTGGGCGACAGAGTGAGACTCCCACTCAAAAAAAAAAGTGTGTGGGGGGGGTGCTTTATGGTTTGTGAACATGTGTCTATGAAAATGACAAAAGCCTACAGGTTTAGAAATGTGAAGAAACCTGCGATCATTTTTGAAAATAACAAGTGATTATTTCCTCTTAGTTTTATAGCTCCGAAATCTGTTGCCAATTTTTCCTTAAGGATGCATTACCACTCCAGCAAAACAAAGCAAAACATCCTATTGTTTGACTTAGACATGGAGAGAAAACATTCTGTCCTCCAAGCTTTAAGGAGACAGGAAACAGGTTTAGAATTCGAGAAGTATTGGAATCTCAACCTCAGAGCCGCCAGTTGCACCCTGCCTATTCAATCTCCATTCAGTTACAATCTACCCTGCAGTACACACTGTAATAAATGCTATTCCAATTAAATCGAAGGGATGTGCACAGCGATCGGAGTGTTAGGGGCCTGCCCACTAGTGAGGGAAGATTTCCTGCTGAGCATATCTGTGTATCTCTTCACCTGCTTACAAAGGATGCCAAGGCTATGGGCATTTCAGGTACTGCTCTAATACTTGGGAACTTGTAAGAAACGTGAAAATAAGGTCACTCCCCAACAGGTGGGCTAACATATAGATGCAGGTGAGGACAGCATGTACAAATGGAGCATTATGTGAAGAGAATGTTCCTGTGAGGCATAGAAGCTGTCACAAGCTGACTAACCAAGGGTATGCTCAGTATGCACCCTGAGGGGATGCTCAGACAAGAGACACTGAGACAACTAGAGTCAAGAAATCAAGAAAGTCACCCACTCTGCTGGACTCCGAGATACCAAGGGCAGAGATGTATTCCAAAATTCTTCTTTCTTGCTGTTCTTGGCTTGAGGCTTGCCTCTCCACAATAAGTCATTCATGGTGTCTCAATGAAAAATGGAAGAGTTAAATATTAGCATATATGTGTGTGTGTATAAATTACTCCCCCACTGTAAAGTTCCAGAGCTACAGATTTATGAGTGAGAAATTAGGGGAAAAAAATCTAGGTGTGGGGAAAAAAATAAGGCAAAAGAAGGAGAAGAGCCTGTCATACTTTTTGAGCAGGTGAGACCAATGAAGACTGATGCTGGATTTCAGTGGAAAAATGAGGCAGGCCATTGGCCACTGGCTGCCCTAGTGGCCTTCAACTCCCTGAATGTCTGTGCACACGTGCAAGTGCTGAAATTGATAACTCATGCTCCACTCTGACCCTCTGAGGCCTGGTGCCTAATGTACCCTGCTGTAACTGTCTGCTGCAGTCAAGCACAGCAGCACTCCTTGGCATTATTACATGTCTGCAAGACAGATGGACCTGAAAAACAGCAACACGCTTGTTGCCCGGTGGGCAAGACACAGTAACAACCTCAACACATTTCATTTTTTCTTTCCTCGAATGTACCAACTGCATTGGGAATGGAGGGGAAAGGCAAGTGCAGTTGCCCGGAGTAAACAAAAGGAATCTCTCGACCTCGACAGTATCTCGGTAAACAAGGAATAATCTAACAATAATCTAGATAAGAAGGAACACATTCACTGGCCCTTCTCAGGCTATAGGGCTTCAAAGAAGAAAAGAGTCAAGGATGATTATTTAGTAACTATGAGATTTGGTAGCTTATCTGTACAACGGCTCCCCAAGAGATGGCAACTGACAGTTATTTCAAGGTCAGGTTAAGGGTGTATGTGTGTGTGTGTGTGTGTGTGTGTGTGTGTATGTACACAGAAGAGTTGGAAGAATAAGCAGATACAATTTGCCATTAGTCACACTTTTATTAACAGACTGTGCAAATATTTAGAAGTCTACTGCTAAATGCTCACAGACAGGCTATGGCTACTGATGGTCTCATTCGTGTCTGAAGCCTTTGGCAGACATGGCTTTTCATTAAAGAGTGCTTAACAACAACTTGGCTTAACAGGGTACAGGGGGCAGGGAAGGAGACTTTAGCTATCACCTGGCATCCAAGGGAAACTATTTATGGATCTGTAGCTGTGTGTAAATATCAGGGATGGGCCTCTCTCCATTTGGAGAACGAGAAGCAACATACAGGAATTTGATCACTTAATGCTAAAATCGTAAATAGCTGGGAAACACACAGTGACAGGTGAGAAACATTCGTGATCTGGTGTTGGAGAATGTACACGAGTATGTGCACTGACGAGGGCATGAGGGCAAGACGAGGGGAAAGAGCTGAGCAAAATGGCCCTCAGCCATTATTTGCAGCTTTCGTAGAGTTTAGTTTTCTTGGAGAACAGTGCCATAAAGACTCCACGTAAGAGGATGAGGAAATGTTTCTGAATACCGTAAAAGGGTCCTTCAAGAACTGAGACCAGTACTAGAGCAGGAGGCACTAACAGTATCTCCCTAGCTGCCTCCTCTCGTTACTATAAACTGAAATAAAGTTGGGTTCTCAGGGAGGCAGCAGCTAACTTCAAGAGAGCCCCGCACATGCATTGCTCCCCCTGCCTCCCAGCAGTTCTACTTTGTTTCCACGGACTATTACTCTCTTCCTTTCCCCAACTACCTCCTCTCTCTCTTTCTGACCTGCCTGCGGAAGAAGCTGGACTTCCATTCCACACCCCCAAATCCCATGCATCTGAGAAGTTAAGAGGTTCTTGGCTGCTCTGGCAGACTGGTCCTTCCCAGATTTATGTCTGCTGCAGTCATAATTCATATTTAAAAAACAAATTCTTTCTGAAAATTTTATATGCCATGAACAAATCCCAAGGATTAACGATTTCCAGACATCACTCCTTTCACCTTGGGAGTAATCCAGGCTTTGGGTGGAAAAAAAGATTTGGGAAAAACAAACACGAGAAAAACTGTTTTCTCCACCAACTTCCTTTCTACGAGGATAAAACCGCCCATGCAGTCACTAAATTAATCTCTTGCTCTCTCAAAATGTTCACCTCACTTAGCGTAACACAAACTCTGATGGCCGTCACCACTTCAGTGTTAATGGTCGTTGATTATCTGAGGATATAAAATTGACTATGACAAAAGAGGCTTGGTGTAGTCAATACCAGAGATCCTACAAATGGTGGCTATGCTGCATGTTGTAAATTACAGTTGGGGATTCAAGATTAAGTAACTCGGAGCATGACCAGCCTCGTGGCCTCCAGTCAGATGACCTTCTGTGTGTAGATGTAACTCCATCTTTGGAAGAAGGATTCCTGACCCCAATTCCCTCTGCTCCAGATGCAGAATCCTTACATACTGGCTGAGATAAATTCTGAAGCGCAGGGGCAAGCTGAAGCAGCCCCACTGGGCCGTGAGAAGCGGCACGGGCAGGGAGAGGGGAACCCAGCATCTGACAGAACGGATGGCTGCTCAGAGGAAAACAGCAGAGCACCAGCACGCGAAAGCATGGGGTCCAGGCAGACCATGGAAGAGCAATCCAAGGAACCAGGAACGGAGGTGCCTCTAGACCGAAGCATGTGGAGCTACAGGATCTGAGGGTGAGGAGGCATCTGGTTTGGTGTAAAGTGAAAGTTAAGTCTGTACAGAATCTTGATGTATCTTATTTAACTACCAGGCTCTCGCCTCGCCTTTTAGTAATCATAAAAAAGCTACCATAAACACAGACCCACATCCAATTCCTGTAGCAATTTTTGTGAGGCAATCCAGAGGACAGAGACCATGGTTTTGATATACGCAGAGTAAATAATATAATATGGGTGCTTAGAAAATAGAAAACAGGATAAAAGATGGAAATAAACTTTGAGATCATGCAAAGAAAAAAAGGGAAAAGAGAACGCAGGTTCATACCTTTTCCTCACCATGTTAATCTGTTCTTGTTAGCAGCTGCTTTTTCCTGGTTCTCCTCCCAGGGAGAATAGTTTTGATATCACAGACTTTAATAGCAACTAATAGGAGGAATAGCTCTCTCCATGCTTTAAGCAATCTGCAGAAATGTATACACCACACACTTTTTCTTTTTGAGTTGAAGTCTCACTCTGTCACCCAAGTTGGAGTACAGTGGCATGCTCACAGCCACCACAGCCTCAACCTGCTGGGCTCCAGCGATGCTTCCGCCTCAGCCTTCCAAGTAGTCAGAACTATAGGTGTGTGCTACCATGCCCGGCTAATTTTTTGAATTATTGTAGAGACGATATCTCACCATGTTGCCCAGGCTGGTCTCGAACCCATGGGTTCAGGCAATCCTCTCGCCTCAACCTCCCAAAGTGCTGGGATTACAGGCTTGAGCCACTGCACCCAGCTTACACCACACATTTTTGAAGGGTCCTCCATGCTCAGCTGTCTTGTGGGCTTCAGCAACTACAATCTTGGAAGAGATGCTACTGCCGACAGGAAATAGCCTCTTTTTGCGTCCTCCTCACCAAGCAAAGCCTCTGCCATCTTGTTCGTTTAAGCAATAAGATCTCCTGCCACTTGGTCTGATACACTTCCAGCAAATAAATCATACCTCATCATTTCCCAGATGTGGCATTTCCAGGAATACTGCAAAGCTCTGCTAAGGCTGATGTGTGTCTCAGACTGCCTGTGAGTTCAGTGCTGTACATTCTATGTGCCTGAAGGTTTCAGGTTCCCCGGTTTCATTAACATGCTTGGTCTCCAAGGTCAAATGTTTCTGTGCACAATAATGAAGCGTCAGGTTCACGTGCTATTTAACGCAAACACGTGCACACACCCACGAAATGTGGTCTGATTGGCTGGAGTCAGACACCTGTGCACTGGGACTCCTGTATCCTGCCATCTCTTGGAGCAAGTACAACTTATATCTTCCAGGAAAGCACAGCTGTTTGCCTGGCTGCGTGCCCTTATCAGCTCTCATGTCAGTTACTTCCCTCATGGAATTGTTTTTATGAGTCAGCCTGGAATTAAATGAACTTAGGTGGTCCTCTCCATCTTAGGATCTTAACTAAGTACTGCATCTACTTGAACATTTCTCTGGCAAAAGCTGCTGTGGCATCTCAGCACCTTACAGCGCTACATCTGATGCAGACACAGCGGTCTCCATTCTTTATTACCGGGAAAGGCAATGTGGCTGCTGTGGCTATGGCCAGAAATAGGACACATCCAAACACGGGAGCCAGAAGCATGCGGGCCCTTGGCTAGTGACATCATGTTAATCACTGGGTATCTAGTTTCAGAGATTGGGGTGCAAAAAGGTTTTTTTTTTTTCACTCAGAGCCTGCCCTCACCAGAGACAGATTTGTATCACTTATGCTATGTGCTATGACATCTTTGCACTGATCTTTCTGTGAAGCAGAGCAGAACTACAGCACGACACGGTGCAGTGGTGATGCACATGGGCCCTGGAGACAGACTGTCTGGCTTGACTCCAGGGTCTGCTATACTCTAGCTAGGAGACCTAGAACAAGTTACTTTGGCAATAGTATATCCAAGCCAAAGGATTATGATAATCCATGTGCCTGCCACACCGTAGGCTTCTTCAACAATTACTAACTACTGCTATTTCTAAAAATGTTTCATCATCTGTAAAATGGGAATAATAATGCCTGTCCTTGTGAGGATTTCAGTACACACAACATATGTTATTCTTTATTTATTTATTGAGTCAGAGTCTCACTCTGTCACTCAGGCTGGAGTGCAGCGGCACAGTCAAATGACTTGACCTGCTGGGTGCAGGCGATCCTTCCGCTTCAGCCTTCCAAGTAGCTGGAACTACAGGCGTGCATCACCATGCCCAGCTAACTTTTTGGTTTATTGTAGAGACAAGGTCTCACCAAGTTGTCCAGGCTGATCACAAACCCCTGGAAGTTATTTTTGATAACTCTACATGATATTCTAACTCTGAGAACATTTTAATGCCACTATTTGCGCTTGGCCTCATCAGGACTATGGATGGTTAGGCAATGCATAAAATGATAAGAAGCACAAAGAAGAATTGGATCAGCAATACAACAGACCATGGGCTGGCAAATTACAGTCTATGGACCAAATCTAGCAATGCCTGTTTTTGTACAGCCCATAAGCCAAGAATGTCTTTTATATGAAAATCAAATTTCAGTGTCCATAAAAAAGTTTCCTTAGGTCATAGCCACACTCATTCACTCACATATTGCCTATGGCTGCTTTCACACTACAACAAAAGAGGTGAATGGTTTTGACAGAAAGTGTATAGTTTGCAAAACATAAAACATTGACTATCTAGACCTTTAAAAAGAAGTCTGGGTCAGGCGCAGTGGCTCACGCCTGTTATCCCAGTACTTTGGGAGGCAGAGGCAAGAGCCCACGGGTTCGAGATCAGTTGGGGCAACTCGGCAAGACCTCGTATCTACAATATATAAAAAAAGCTAGATGGGCATGGTGGCACGCGTCTGTAGTTCCAGCTACTTGGAAGGCTGAAGTGGAAGGATCACCTCGGCCCAGCAGGTCGAGGATGTGGTGGCCTCCAGCCTGGCCAACAATGGATGCACTCCAGTCTGGGGACAGAGTGAGATACTAACTCAAAAAAAAAAAAAGTCTGCCAACCCCTGCAATAGACCAATTCCAGATAAGAGGGTAACTAAAATAGTAAAGAAGAAGTTCTTATAATTTTCTCACAGGTTAGTTAAATAAATAATAATTACTGTTTTAAAAAAATTTATTCATAATGAACATTACTGGTTTCAACAGTAGTATCAACACAAAATAAAATACTGGTTAAATGAAAAACTGGGCTTGGCAATAGACATAAAAAGAAAACTCACAGTTGTAGGCAGTTATCATTAGTAAAATCTGATGTGTACAAAAACCCTGACTGATAAATCACTATACAATTTAAATATGAAAAATAACTGATACTAATTAAAATGATTCCATAAAATAAGAAAATCTTAAAAGCTGAACATTTTCAACTACATGGATAAAAAATTGATTGAGAAATTAGCTTGCATTAACTTAGTTTCAGCTCCAGAAAATACTCAGTGAAAATTCCTTGATCTTGGTCTAAACTCAGGGACATATTTGTGAATAGGGTAAATGTTTCTACTAAGTCAAACATTCTCAAGTCTAACAAGTTTAAAATGGGAATTGGCTCCTATACTTATCCTGAGTACAGAGCATAAAAGATGGAAGGAATTTTGAAGGTCATCCAGGTCGTCTTCCCCACCTTTCCTTTGCCTAACTTTTTAAAGGAAAACTCATACCCTGGCCGGGTGCGGTGGCTCAAGTCTATAATCCCAGCACTTTGGGGGACTGAGGTGAGGGGATTGCCTGAGCCTGCAGGTTCGAAACCAGCCTGGGCAAGATGGTGAGACCTCATCTCCACAATAAATAAAAAATTAGCAGGGTGTAGTAGCATGTGTCTGTAGTTCCGGCTACTTGGAAGGCTGAGGCAGAAGGATTGCTGGAGCCCAGGAGTTTGATGCTGGGGTGGCTGTGAGCATGCACCACTGCACTCCAGCCTGGGCGACACAGAGAGACTCCAACTCAAAAAAAAAAGAAAAGAAAAGAAATGAAAACTCATACCCTGAGAGGCAACCTGACCTGTGACGATGGTCAGGCACTAAGTTACCTAGCGTCACTGCATCACAGCTTGATGCTTCTCCCCTCGACCAATATAGAACATGCAGGCTTAACTGTTTTTATAGGAATAGTTCCCTGGGCAAGTAAACTTTCTCAACTGGGCACTCACACTGTGTTCTCTATTTTCTTTTTTTTTTTTTGAGTTGGAATCTCACTCTGTTGCCCAGACTGGAGTACAGTGGCTGTTCCTGGCCACCGCAGCCTCAACCTGCTGGGCTCCGGCGATCCTTCCGCCTCAGCCTTCCAAGTAGCTGGAATTACAGGCGTGTGCTACCACGCCTGGCTAATTTTTTTATTTATTGTAGAGATGAGGTCTCACCAAGTTGCCCAGGCGGGTCTTGAACCTGTGGGCTCAGGCAATCCACACACCTCAGCCTCCCAAGGCGCAGGATTACAGGCTGAGCCACTGAGCCCGGCTGTGTTCTCTATTTTCTAAACCAAGAAAGGTGAAACAGTTTGGGGTATTTCCTACAAGACCCAAAGCTTCTTGATAATGAACTTCTCAAACTCTTTTACCACTGCAGCCATTCAGAACCTCAGCATCACTCTCCAGGACAGAGCTGGAAGCTTGGAGCTGGGCTTCCTGTTTCCAGGATTTCCCCCTCACTTCTATGCTCTTCCACAGATTACAACAGGCCTGCTAAGGTCTTCTTGATCTACCTGCTGCTGACTGCACCCCTGACACCACGTGGTGACTTTAAGATAAGCCCACAAACTTTTTGGCATGTCTTCCTTCAAAAAGTGGTGCCTAAGCCCGTCTACCCACCTTAAATGTGGGAGGGTCTTAGTCACTCGTTTTAAGGAAAATGATTACGTAAAAGTGAAGATGTGTAACTTCTGATTCTAGGTCATAAAAGGCTTCATGGCTTCCTTTTTGCTCTCTCTTGGGTCATTCATTTTGGGCAAAGCGGCCATCATGTCACAAGGACACTCCAGCATCCCTGTGGAGAGTTCCATGTAGTTAGGAACTGAAATTTCTTGCCAATAGCTAGCAATGAACTCTGGGTGAAGCCATCTTGGAAATGAATGCTCCTCCCCCATCAAGGTTTTGGGTAACTGCAATTCCAAATGACATCCTGACTGTAATCCCATGAGATACCCCAAACAAACTACTCAGCTAAGCTGCTCCTGAATTCCTAACCAACAGAAACCATTGAGATAACAAACATTTATTGTTTTATGCTGCCAAGTTTTGGAGTAATGTGTTATATAGCAAAAGATAATTAATATACACCCTAAGCATTCTCTACAGTAAACCACCAAGAGTACACCAAATTTGTTAGGTTGTTTTGCTTCTACACCTTTGCAAATGCTATGTCCTTGTCTAAAATTATATTTGTCTGACAAATGCCTATCGCTCCCTTAAGAGTTAGCTCAAGTGTCATCTCCTCTGTGAACCCTTGAGTCTCCTGTGGTTTTCCTATCTTGTATAATTTTCTGTTGGAGAAAATCTGTTGTTTAGTATTTGTTTCAAGGTCTTGAAACATGTATTTTTTTACATGTACCCACTGCAGTACAGGCATGTGGTAGATGCTCCTCAAAATTTTTTTTAACTAATCTTAATTCTCATTTCGGTTGTTTTAAATCAAAATAATAAAAGCTTCAGACCACACTTATGAAACTATTCTATGTGAACTTGAGGACCCAGATGTAAATGATAAAGGAGTGTGGAGAATGTGCTTTTTTGTTTGTTATAATGTGAAGTCAGGGATAAACATCCTGGTTCAAGTACTGGAAGATATAACAATAAGAATACTAGATCTTAAAATAGTAACCCACCAACAACACGACTATTTGACCAAATTTAAGATGTTTTCATTTGATACCAGAATGCCAAAAGCAAAATGTTAATAGCTTATTTCATATTCACATGTAAAGGAACCCAGACAGTCTAAGACCTTTCTAGGTCTGCCAAATCCCACCTCATGCAAAAGTTTGTGATTCTTGTCTTAAAATTCAGGAAGAAATGGTGGTATGTTTAGTGGTGACTATCTCTCTGTGAAAAGAAATGAAGTCTTGCTAACAAGTGTTTTGCCTTAAAACCTGAATTTTCACCAAAAAGAGCAAGCCATCTGTTTTGAATATTTTATAGACTAAGCCTCTATTTGTGCTCTGCTTTGATCTCCTAGCATAATAGGAAGCTAGTGATACAGTCCAGCTACACCTCAATCAAGTGTGCTCATTTAATTTATCCCAGAAATACCGACTGCCAGATCCAGCTGGAAACTCTAGCCTCGTCGTCCTAGGATCAGGAGGAAGGAAGACACATCAAGGGAGAATAGCTCTTTTGTTTTGGTCGATAATGCGGTTTTGTGTCCAAGAAAATATTCCTTTAACCCAAAACAGATAGGAATCCTAAAGACAGAGGGTATGTATAGAAAATAAATTAGTGAGGAGCTGAGGACAAGTTAATGAAAGCAGGACTGTGGAAAACCCTAAGGTAACAAGTCTGTTGTTTAATATTTCAGATAAAATGTAAGTCAAATCACAGCCTCCACAACAAAGCTCTAAAAATTCTTAAAAATGTGATATAACAGGCAAGTGTTAAGCCTGTCTTACAAAACTGGTATTAAAAAGGCGTTCCATCATAGGTTAACTAAGGGGGGTGGGTAATGAACTTAATGATATAATATTCCAGAAGGTACCAGGTATTGGGGAGTTAATATCAGTCTGGGACACTGATACTCACAAATGGTGTCAGATTATAGAATAGCCTGTTAGAATGCAGGAAGAAACAAAAGACTAAAAACAACAACTACTACTACTGCATAAAACTGTAAATAAAATACATGCAACTTTTCTTTTGGGTAAAAACTCACCAATTTTTTTCATTTAGTAAATTTTATTTATTGATCTCTGTAGGGTCTCCACATTTTCAGATGACAGTGTGAAAAACAAGTAAGAGAGTTTTTTTTTTCTATAAAATGCAAAGATACTTTGTTGCCCAGGAAAAATGTCTAAAATCACAAATCATACCACAAACAGGAGAAAGATAACTCTTCCTCACTAGTCAAATGCTCATAATCATTATAATATGGATTCAAATATTCCAGAGATGCTTAAAGCGCTTTGTAATTTTCAGTCTAAGAAATAAATCAAGTGAGTCACAGGACAATGTCACCTTAAATCACTCAGAAGAAACCACAAAAATGCAGCATGTACCTGTGGGACACTATAATTGATGTCTTAAAAATACATTAAGAGAAAGGTTCCCTACCCCAAATTACTTACATCGCACTCACGTGGCCTGAGAAGTCTCTGCCTCAGCATCATCCTCATTGTCATTTATTGAGCACTTCCTATGTGCCAGGCAAAGGGCTAAGGGCACTGAATACATGATTACATTTCATTTTCACCACTGCCTTTGAGATAGGCATCATTATTGCCATTCAGCAAGTGAGAAACCTGATGCGTAGTGAGAGGCTAAGTGATCTGTGGGCAGTTAACCACCCACCATGCTGGATTCAAATTAGGTCTGGGGCAAAGCATACTCTTTATCACCATGATACAGGGCAATAAAAATGATACCACTGCCCCATAGAAGAAGAAAAAAAAAAAAAAAAAGATACTTTGTCAGTTTCACAGGTGGTATGTAATATTATATTGAAAAAAAGAGAAGACAGACACAGGTGCACTAGTATGCCTATATCACAACTATGACAACACCAGCAACATTGGATATGCCAAAACATCAAGTGAGCTTGCACCAGGGTGTGGGATTATGGGCAATTCTTTCTACTTTCTATTTGCCAAGTTGAGTGGTTAGTGTTGACTACAACCCTTTTTCCTCTCAGTCCAACTTCCTTACATAAAAGTTCTGATATGCATCATGGCACCTAGGTCTCAAAGAAGTCCCCAAGTAGTAATTTACACAGTATTTGTAGTTTTTAACAGGTAGACAGGAGACATCACAAATCTATGAAATGTGGTGAGGCCTATTCCTTTCTTGTCTGTTATGGGAATGGGAAAATGGGACTGGGTATGTTTCTGTCCTGATGGTCATCCAGTACTGGGAGGGTCTGTGTTTAAGAAAAAAAGAGTAGGCGAAAGCAGGCTGGTGAACAGTTGTCAGAAATTCTGGTTGGGAATAAGATATGTAAACCTGCCTGTAGTGCCTGGGACCTACACAGCCTAGTGAGCCACCAGTAGGAGGACAGAGGCAGCTTTCTGAAGGAATCCCAACAGTTCTAACACTGGTATGGAAGAAAAATGTTTCATAAGAAAAAACAGTGGAATATGGAATCGGTTGCAAATCACTCTAAATTATGAAGGAAGAAAAGAATGATAAATTTAGAGGTTACAGAGGTAGAACAACATGAGGAAAGCCAGGGCAAGATGTTTTAGACATTATTATAATTAGAAAATATAAGCAGCATCCTATTCCTATAATAATGCTGAGGGCTTTCAAATCTGAACTAGTATGTACTACTAAACTTTACTGTATGAACTGTTATAGTCCACAAGCATCTAAAATAGTTGTAAATTTGGCAAAAGTTGTAGCCTAGAGCAAAGATTCTAGAATTTTGGAAATTTCTGTAAGTTATCCAAAAGCATTTGGTTTGTAGAGAATGTTGATCTTTAGAAAGAGAGACTAACTCTAGAAATATGGAAGTCTGGTGTCTTCCATCAATAATAGTAAATGCCTACACCCTGCTCCTATCAACATTTCTCCACCATGCCTATAAAGAATGTTCCAAAAACTCCCTTTGTTAGACTTCAGGTACCACACAAAAGCTATATAGAAGTGAATGTTAGCTATATGCAGGCCAGCATACAACACCTACTAAGTATAAAAATAATGGATTTACAAACTACTTTCACATTCATTACATCTGTGCCTCAAGAAAAGTAGTAGTTATCATTATACCTGTTTTATAGATGAATAAACTGAGGCACCAAGAAGTTAATAGATTGTTTGAAGTTCTGACCTTCATTCAATGATTTCTCTATTACATTAAGTAGGTGTCAGCCAGGCACAGTGGCTCATGCCTGTAATCCCAGCGCTTTGGGAGGCGGAGGCAAGAGGATTGCCCAAATTCAGGGTTGTGAGACTAGCCTGGGCAACTTGGTGAGACCTCTTCTCTACAATAAATCAAAAAATTAGCTGGGTGTGGTAGCATGCGTCTGTGGTTCCAGCTACTTGGAAGGCTGAGGCAGAAGGATCGCTTGAGCCCAGCAGGTTGAGGCTGTGGTGGCTGTGAGCATACCACTCACTCCAGCCTGGGCAACAGAGCGAGATTCTGACTCACCAAACAAACAAACAAAAACAACAACTACAAAAAACAAAGTAGGTGTCTATATTTTTTGTGGATAATTCATGTTAAACAGAAAAACAGATATATTTGAATCTTGAGGAATTTAATAGCTCAGTGCATTAGAGCCAGGAAAATGACAGTTGATCCTAATATGAATTCTGCCAGAAAAAGATAGTTTTGGCAGTTAAAAAAAAAAGCTAAGTCATGTAAACAGATCAACATTGTCCCACAGTGATTCTGTAAAGTCAAAAACACATCAAAGATAAATGATGTGCATGAGACCTTTGTTCATAAAGGAATAACAATTTTTTAAAACCAATTCCTTTTCTGTTCCATCCCTTGCTATGAGGCAGGACTGGATTGCTACAGATGACCGGCACGTCTTAGTTGAATCACAGATTCAAGAATTTGGAGAATTAGAGAGAGCTGGTACAGAAAGACTGTTTCTCTGCTCTGTTTATCAAGAGCTTCTATAAATTTGCGGGGAAAGAGAAGAAAGCAGAAAGTGGAAGAAACTGTCATACAGTGTAGCAGGAAAATATGACTATCCCTGCAGAAGATGTGGCCACATCATCATATTAGAAAGTGCTCTTACTCCCAGCCACCAAACACCATCTAGTTTAAGTGCCTTTCTAAAATTATGTATGGGCTCTATAGTCCATGGGATAGATAATAGATAATTTTTTTTACACAACAGGATTGCAAAGAGTTCTAACCCTGTTCTAGTCTAAGCAGTGACATGCTCTTTCAAAGTCTCTCTTAAATCCCCCAAGAAAAATTAGCAGCCAATTGAACAGTAAGAAGAAGAAAAAAGAAAATAAGAGTTTTAGGGCTTAAAGATCTAAACAAAAGCTTCATGAGATCCCAAGCCACTCTGACATGTCTTTGGCTATGAGTTAGTGAGTTACTGCTGACCTGTGGAGTATATATATATTACCATCTCTCCTCAAGACACAAGATTGCAGCAGATGGTCAGGTAAAGAGAATCACAGGGGATGACTTCTGTGTTTACTTTATTTCTCTTTAAAATGTCACAACCAGCTTTAGTTTGTTTACTTCTGGGGATAAAGAAATAAGAGAGGAAGAATGGAAGCTTACAGTGAGCCTCCCTTAGCCTGCGTGGGGCTCCCCTACTTTCTGCCTACGACACCCAGGCAGATGTCTCTAACCGCTTTGAGGAGCTGCAGAATGAGGGGCAAACTACTCCTTTCAAACCCTGATATGAAGAAACCTTTTTGTTTTAGAAAACTGAAGAAGAATGTAACAGAATTGTATTTGATGCTCTAAAAGAGTGTTGGTATACAGAGAAGGAGCTTTGGTTTAAAAAGTATCAGGAAAGTAGCAAAAATGTAGCTGAAAGGCATTAAAGTCAAGTATGTATAAAGTTGTCCTACATGGCCTACTCTAACTCTATTACCTCTCTATTGAAAACACCTCACGTGGGATATGCAATCACTTGTTCTTTTAAGATTTAACCTACAGTGCTGACGCACTCATTACATCATCATGGGGTTCTTCCACTTCTTCCTTCAACACTAAGTATTATGAATAGAAGGATAGGACCAATGCTCAGTCAACTTGGGAGGTGACCAACTTCCTGAAGTACTGCTTTATTCATAGCATCTTATCTACTCTGAGATTTTGAAAATAAGATTATTAAAAAAGAAACACACACACACACATATATAAAGGAAACCACATTAGTTGGCAATTTGCCACCCAGAAAACACGAAAAGTCAATATTCAACAAGTATTTGCTGAATGTCTGTTATTTGCCATACAACATTTATATCTACCTTTACTGTCACGTTGTAGTTCTCCTTGATGACTTAAGGCTAGTAAAGATTTTGAGACAAAGAATATTCCCAGAAAGAAAGGGGGATGTTTCATAATGATAAGGTCATTTTATCAGGAGCATACAACAGTCATAAATGAGTAGAAAACCAACCTAAGCAGAGCTTCAAAATACAATGCAAAAATTGAAAGAATTCAAAGAATAAACAGAATAACTCCCAATAATTGTTAAAGATATTTTTCTTTTTGAGTAGGGGTCTTCCTCTATCGCCCAGGCTGGAGGGCAGTGGCACACTCATGGCCACCACAGCTTTGACCTGCTGGGCTCAGGTGATCCTTCCACCTCAGCCTTCCAAGTAGCTGGAACTACAGGCAGGCGTCACCAAGTCTGGCTAACTTTTTAATTTACTGTAGAGATGAGGCCTCGCCAAGTTGCCCAGGCTGGTCTTGAACCCGTGGCTCAGGTAATCCTCTCACCTCAGCCTCTCAAAGTGCTGCAATTATAGGCGTAAGCCACCACACCTGGCCCTCTAGAAGATTTTAATATTCCTCTTTCTGCAATTAATAGAGCGACCTCTCCCCAGCCAATAAATAAATAAATAAATTCTGTGAATACGTGGAAGATCTGAAAAACTTTATCAATCACCCTGACCTAATTGATATTTATAGAGTACTATATGCAACAATTATTATTCATCAAGATAAACCATGTTCTGAGCCATAAAACCAAAGCCTCAAAAATACAAACTAATTTAAAGAATACAACGTATGTTTTCTGACCACAGTGAAGTCAAATGGATATTAAAGATAAATGGAGGCACATTAAAATGCTAAAGACTGTATTTGAGCAGACAGCGACTCATGAATTGGGCAGAGCCAGGCCACAAGTGGATGGCGTCTCTAAGCTGAAAGGAGAAGAGAGGAAAGACAGTGTGTGATTGGTAACAGTGGAGCAGCAGCCTAAAGTCTGGATCGTTCCAGTGGAAAGTCCTGAGTCAAAGGGTCGCTGGACAGTGTCTGACTGGCCAAGGGTAAGCGTTGCAAAGTCCCTAGTCAGGGGGTTAGCTGGCTGTTTCTGACTGGCCTAGAATATGACCATTTACAAGGGGTTGGGTTTTAGTTTGTTTATGAAAGAACTCAGGGTGCTGAAGCCGCCTCCGTCTAAAGGCCTCCCGATTAATTTTTTTTAACACTAGAAACCAATAGCCATAAGGTATTTGGAAAAAACCTCAAAAATCTGAGCTAAACTAGATTCTTCTGGATCCAATAGCTAGAAGAGCAGATTTCAAATGTTCCCAACACAAAGAAGTGATAACTGTTTGAGGTAACAAATATACTGATTATCCTGATTTGAGCATTACACATTGCATACATGTATAGAGATAGCACATTGTACCCCATAAATACATACAATTATTAGGTGCTATAAAGTGGGAAATATAAAATTCCAAGCCCCTGAAATGACCGAATGGACCATCTTTTGGCCAAGGGGACCCCACATAATCTTGACAACCGAGTTCTTGCCACGAAGTCAGACACAACTCTTTATATTCCTCCGACCCACTCCAAAACCCGTGAGGCTTTCTTCCCTAAGGTCAAACAGAAACCAGCCCTTTCAAAAGATACCACCACCCCCGCTATCAACTGGCTGCCTAATGCTGCCCTCATTTTTTTGTCTGATAAGAGACCACGGATCAAGGAGTGGTTCTGGCCAGTCTATGGAGAATGTGCAGAAAGGGTTTTCATGTTTTCTGCTTCACCTTTTAACGTTGGAGGGCTGAAAACTCCACTCTCAGAGCATGGGTGAAGCTGGATTGTGCAAGTGCATGCTTCTCCCGTCACACACTCATGACTTCCCTTATACTTTACTGAATATGTACGCTCCCCTCTCTGTTCAGCATAGTTTCTGTCTCATACTTCCCTCCTGGAAAGTGTGTTTCTGGCTTCTGGTTAGAGGCTATGATTTCCAGTCTATCAGAAGGGCCACGCTGCAGGTTGCAACCCTTTATGAGAAAAAAAGCTCTTCTTTCCAAATTTATGATCTTTCTCATTCTTCAGTTGACAGTGTCAATTAAAAGTAATAATAATAAAAAAGAAAAAGATTTAAATCCAACAACAAAATACCCTACAATTGTTAAAAGACCGACCAATCAACCAACCAACCAACCAACCAAACAAACAAAATCCCAAACAAAAAATCACCGGGCTTGGGGAAGAGAACCCTTGCACTCTAGGCACTGTCTTCCCACAGACAGGAAACACATTTTTTACACACCTACATTGTAAAGCGGACCAGATAACTCTCCGCTAGAGTTTTACTTAAAGTTTAAACTCAGAAACAAAGCAAAACAAATGTTTTTAAAAAGATCTCATTTAATTGAAGCTGAAAAATTATTAGAAGTCAGTCCCTTGTTCATAGTATTTTTCTGAATTCAATTTCTAAAAGGTGGTCCCCTAAACTTAAATCTCTAACGTAGTGTTTCAATTCACTTAAGAACTCAGTTTGTAGCTGCTAGGTAGCCTTAACAATCAAAGCCTTTATAATAAGTATAGGTGTGTACTTTTGTTAAAGGAAATATGTGAACATATTTAAAAATAATAAATTATACAAATAAGCCTTTTAAAGACTCCTAAGTAGTTCAAATCAAGGAAGCTCAGACAAACAACACAAATCCTTTAATATGCTAATAAGCAACCAGTTATGTAAACAAATATTCCAGTTCCCAAGCAGAAAACAAAAGGCTAAACAAAAGTCTCAATGGTAGTTCTTTTCATTTCAAAATCTTGAAATATTTACCTGGGGAAAAAAAAAATACCATTTTTTTGTTCACAAAGAAAAATATTTTAAATAATATTCGGTGCATATTTTGAATGTACTTTTTCCCAGAAAAATCACCACTACTTTTTTTTTTAGCTAAAATAAATTTTAAATTGTAGTAAAATACACATGAAGTTTACCATCTTAACTATTTTTAAGTGTTCAATTCAGTAGTGTTAAGTACATTCACATTATTTTGTAACCATTCTCCAGAACGTTTTCATCTTGCAAAACTAAAACTCTGTGTAATAAATAACTCCCATTTTTTTCCACACAGTTTTTTTTTTTCTTTCCAACAAGGCTTTATGCCTTGAATAGAATGGCTAAAAACATGGCTTCCATTTTTATATGAAAAATTAAAAAAGTAAATTTCAGTGCAGAAATTTATTTTAAAGTCAACTTCTTTTTTTCCTCTAGAGTAAGACATGAAAGATGGCTTACTAAATAGAATAAAAGATATGAGTGTCAGCTTTAAAAAGATGGTGGTCATCCCAGTGGGGCCTCCAAAAAAGAAAAAAGAAGAAGGAAAAAAAGATGATGGTCTTGGAGTTTTCTTTTTTTTTTTTTTTTTTTTTTGAGTTGGAGTCTCATTCTGTTGCCCAAGCGGCTGGAGTGCAGTGGCACGTTCCTAGCCACCACAGTCTAAACCTGCTGAGCTTAGGTGATCCTTCCACCTCAGACTTCCAAGTAACTGGAACTACACGCACATGCCACCATGCTTGGCTGATTTTTTAATTTATTGTAGAGATGAGGTCTCGCCAAGTTGCCCAAGCTGGTCTCAAACTGGTGGGTTCAGGCAATCCTCTCACCTTAGCCACCCAAAGCGCTGGGATTATAGGCGTAAACCACCACGCCCGGCCCTTGGAGTCTTCTTAAACTACTTGTTATCGAGATTTGAAGCAAGAAAGTTATGTCATATCTACATATGTATCCAGCATTTATGATTCAGACAGCAAAGTACATTTGTAGTTAACCATAAAAATGCCTTATCAGAAAGGTTAACGTAAATACTTGGGAGAATAGTTACAAATTAGTCCAACATACGTATGTTGCTAGCTTTCTTAGCTAGGTTTTAATAAGAGTATCTTATTGATGTTCTTCATTATTTTTTAATTGAATAGTCTTAAGGGAATATTCTTAGGGGAGAAGAGACTTCTTTTCTCATTCACTGCTAGGTTCAAGGCTGAGACCCCTATAACAAGAGATTAACAAGAGAAAAGCATACAAATTCATTTAGTATAAGTTTTATGTGCTGGGCATGGTGGCTCATGCCTGTAATCCTAGCACTTTGGGAGACTGAGGCAGGAGGATCGCTTGAGCGATCAGAATTCGAGATCAGCCTGGGCAACACAGTGAGACCCTGTCTCTACAAAATAAAACATAAAAAAATTAGTCATATGTGGAGGCACTCGCCTGTCGTCTCAGGTACTTGGGAGGCTAAAGAAGGTGGATCCCTTCTGCCCAGGAGTTCAAAGCTGCAGGGAGCGGTGACCATGCCACTACACTCCAGTCTGGGTAACAGAGTAAGACCAAGACTAAAAAAAAAAATGTTTTATGTGACATGACAGTCTTCAGAAATGAAGACTCCAAGAAAGGGAATCTGTATATTTATGCTAGATTTGATGAAGAATGGACAGTCATGGAGATATATGATTAAAAGATAAAAGGGTATAAACTAATGTTAATAAACTGGAGGAATTCAGCAAAGCCTGTTTGTTTTTCTCTGTGCTCATCTGTCTTCAGAGATAAAGACATTCTTTTACTCCAAGTACAGCGTGGGCACCTTGGGAGTGAAGGTTTATGACCTACTTTAGAGAAAGGTCAGAGAATTCTTTTATGGCCTGCTCAAGACAGCAGGGGAGAATGGTCGGAGAGACCTTTTTGCTTCCGTTGTTCTCTCACACACGAAGGGGCCGTATTTGGAGGTAGCATGTCCCGAATCCCATTACTCATTCTCCTTTCTCTCGTAATTCGTTATGAGCACAAAGGCATATGAAGATGTCTGACAAGCACTTCAAGCTGTGTTTCCTCATTGGAGGTGGGTCAAGTTGTGGCTTCATTAGATACCTGGGTTCACATCTGGCTTGTACTACCTACTGGCTATGTGAACTTGGATAAGTTAGCTAACTTCTCCGTGGTTCAATTCCCTGGCAGTTAAATAATGAGAATGATATGTATTTCTTAGGATTGTTGTATTGGTTTGAATGACACGTTTACAATGTGCTTATAAACTTACAACTCAGTGTCTGGTACTTAGTAGGTGTTATTTAAATGGTAACTATTAGTATTACCTATCATTTAGTCTCTATTCCCCAATGTCTTTGTCAGAAACAACTCTGCCCAAATCTTTTTTGATTTTACATAAGTTCAAGCTGCTTAGGAACAGGAAAAAAAGAGTGTGCAACTAAATTGTTTACATGTTACAGTGCATGCTAATGATAAGACGAGATGGTGGCTCGGAGAAAGAGGGACCTAAAGAAGGAACCTGCTCAATAAGGTATGCGGAGGGGGCTGGTGGAAGGTTTGGCCTGATAACAGCAGAGCACAGTTTGAAGACCACTAGTGAGAATCCAGGACAGAAGGTTTAGGGGTAAAGGGAGTAGAATCCTCTGGAAAATCATGGAAAGCAGAAATGAGGATTTAAAACACCTAACATCAATGAAAAGAGCAAAAGGGAATGTGAGAGAGAAGCTGATTTACATTTTCCATGAACTTTCCATAGGTTGGGGGAGAGAGGAGGGACTCTCATTTTTTCTAAGTGGAGAAGGGCCTTGCTTTAGTCTGTGTGTCTTAGGAGGGCTGCCTGACAGCCAATTCTTTCACAGAAAGTTTCATTGGCTAAATGTATTTTTATAGGGGCTTTCTTTATAAAATTCAAGGTATTTCCTTATAGGAAAAATTCCTCAACATATAGGAGACCAAACTTCTGGTGATGAAAGGGAGAGCGTACCATGAATACGTCTTGGCTATCTCTTCTACTGCTAGCTATGAATCCTTATTTCCAGAAAACAGAAATGCCAGAAATCTCAAGTCACAACTTTCAAATTTTTATTTTGCATTCTGACCTATAAAATGAGGGCACTGGACTGGATGATATTAATAATCATAACTAACATTTATTGAAAACGTACTATTTTCCGAAGATGGATATAAGTTAATAAAGACAACAGCAACAACAAAAATAGTAATAGTGTGCACAGTTCTGTTCAAAGCACTTTACACATATTAACTTATCGACGTATCCAACCCAACCCTAGGAAGTAGGCACTATTAATAAATCCATTTTTACAGATAAGGAACTGGGGTTCAGAGAGCTGAAGTTACTTTCCCAAGGTCATAGAGTAGGTGGAGGAGTATGGATTCAAAGCCATGTAGTCTGGCTTCAGAGTCTGTGTGTCTCATACTCACCTACTTCTCACAACAACCTCCATCTTAAAGATGAAGAAATCGAAGTATCGTGAGATTACACAGCTTGCCCAAAGTCACAAGCTATTAAGTGGGAGTGCTAGGGTGTGCACACAGGCATTCTGCTCCAAAGCCTATACTCTTAAACATTACGAACTACCACCTCTCCTGAAAGGCGAACTCCAAAACCCCTTTTGGCTCTGTCATTCCATGATTCTTTTTCCATCTGAGTATTGATTATATATACTATATATATATATATAGTATATATATATATATAGTAAGGCTCATACTGGTCAGTACATATAGGTGTCTTATAAAATATTTTAGATGCAAAACTTTTGTTCTTAAATTTGATAAGGTAAATCATCAATTTCAAAAGTTTGAATTTTGCTAAGAAAATCAAAATTAGCAAGGAACTTGGATAGCCAGTTAAAACGTCTACGGTGTTTTAGGGGTCACTTACACATTTCTTTAGGTAAAATCCTTGATATAATGATGTTTGTAGTTCTCAAAACATTGAAACACGGTATCACAGAAAATCCAGTATTGCCTGCTACCTGCAATTGCGCTGTGTTAAACCGATGGCAGCTTACATTTTAGCGCAGTAAGTTCAATAGTGCAATAACTGGAAAAAGCAAAATCAATAGTATTTGAATTTTTGCTAGGAGTTATTCTATTATGGTAAAAAAGAAAGGAAAATGGAGACTTGAGGAACAGGTCTATGTGATTGTTTGTTCATTTGGGGCCTTGTTTCCCGGAACACGAACGTGTTTCTTCTGATCACAAAAGAAAAAGGGTTTGCAACCATAACACAATCCTGTTCATGTGGTGGAGGAAGTGTTTCCAGATAGGGCAAGCCAAGAAATTTTTATGTTCTGCCAAAATAGACTAGGCAGACCATGTTCATTTCTAAGAGACAGGTAAACTATATTCAACTACTGTATGGCCCCACGTGCCTCATGATGACAAATATCTATCCATGTAGAGTATAGATTTTTTGCAGCTTTGGCCTTCCCTGGCATGCAGCATCATAATCAAAGAGCTTTCTGGTTGATCTGTGCATTTCACCTTCATTCACACTTTCAGGATAAAGCCTTCTGGAAATCTTCCCACCTCACAGTGCATGGCCCCTTTCCACAACTTACCTCTTCATCTTTCTTGGCTGTGTTTGACAGTAAGAGGTCTACACATGTCCTCATCATTTAAAGCAGTTTAACACCAAGACAGAGACATTTCAGGGAGAACTGACTCCAACAGAGTGAGATCACCAATAAGCATGAGCAGTGAATCCAGAAAGTGCAAGGCCACCAATATGTGTGAACTTATTAATCATAATTATTACTTTTTCTAAGAAAAGGATTTCCTTAGTCAAACCTCAAGGGCATTGGATCAAAGAGAGATACTGCCACAGCTGGACTACATTTTCCAGGCAATTGGCCTGAAAGGAGAACATAGACAGTGTCCTGGCAGCTGTTTAACACAGCAGCAATCCATGAAGAGAAGGAAAAGAATTCTTAGACCGACTTCTAAAAGAAGTCTTCCTTTCCTTCTTTGCTCTTCCCTATTTTTAGGGATAGTTTGAGAGTAATGCCAAAGCCCTAGGGGATGTCCTAGGTGCTGACTCTAAGAATTCACAACATTCTCTTATAAGTAGAAACAAAAGGAGATTTTCATACACAGTATTATTTTTAAAGATAATGTATTTATGATTAATCATCATAAAAAGTATATCTCAAACTTAGGCTATTGGCAGGGTGTTTGATCAATTTTCTACTGCCATTTTGATGTAAGTCATTATAATCTTTACCAGGACACTGTAAAATCACCCTAGAAAGGGTAGTTTATTAATAATATCACAAATGGAGGAATTTAGTCATATGCCCTGGAAGTTCTCCCAAAAACGTATAAAAAGAAATTATAAAAGTGACTATTAACACACAAGAAAAAGAAAGCCACAAAATTCAAACCCCACTGTCAGAAGCACAGCAATACACACAAGAATCATGTGAAAATGAAAAAAAAAAAAACCCAAAAAACAGAAAGCACACCAAGGTTTTTCATGAATTACAGAGAAATGAGGTGTGAGCGTGATTGTGTAAAAAGAAAAATGAAAACAAACAAAAACCATGTCTATAGTTAAAGAAGCTGGTTCTCACCGTTCTGAACAAAATGGCTGAACTAAGAGCATCTGATTGGCTATGCCCATATACCCTCCTCCTCATCCTATGGGGAGAGAGATGACAAAGGGAGCAATGCCCCAGAGCAGCATGGGAATGAAAAAGAGTTGGTTAGTATTTAAAACAAAGGCAAAGCATAATGTAGTAGAAGAGAATTTCTTGACTCCTTCATATTTGATTCTAATTCTCTAAAAGGCCAAAATTAGTAGTTACAGTTAGTCCTCCATATCTGTGGGTTCCACATCTGTGGATTCAACCAACCATGGATGGAAAATATTCAGGAAAAAAAACACAATAAAAAATAACAATGTAACAATAAAAACAATACAGTTTTTAAAAACCCAATATAGTATAACCACTATTTACATAGCATTTGTACTTTTTTCGGGATTATAAGCAACCTAGAGATGATTTAAAGAATATGTGTAGGTTATATGCAAACATGCTGCCATTTCATATAAGGGACTAGGGCATCTGTAGGCGTGGGGAGGCTGGGAGGGTGTGCATCCTGGGACCAATTCCCAGAGGATACTGAAGAGCAACTGTGTTTGTCACTACATTTCTGTTCTTCCTACCTTTCTAAAATGCCATCTCTATCTCAGGGCTGGATCTGGGCAAAATTATCAAGCCAGTGGCTTTTCTTTATGTTTTGCCCTTTCTTCAACCTTTCTCTACTTCAGTTTGCCTCCTCCTACTCCAGGTATCCAATTCTCTCTATTATCAAAACCTGTTCCCAGGAAAGCATCTAACACCATCTCATATACACTGGCATAAATCTGATTCCAGGTATCGGGAAGCAGGCAGAGAAAACAAAGTGATTTCTTGGCAGGGAAAGACTGCTGACACCAGGTCTCCATTAAAGACTGGTTCTGTTTTCCCTCTAAAATATAAGGCATGCCTCAACTGGCTTAGTAAATGTCATCATACTAAGACCATACCTTCTGAATCTTAGAAATAACAGCAATGTGAATGGCATCACTGCTTTCATCTGCCCAATTCCTGATGCTTCTCCTAAAGCAATGCCATAGCTGCTATTTAGTGGAGATGTCGAGCAGGGAAAGTTTTCCTTGACTCTTTAGTCATATGGATGTAATTATTTGACTATTATTTTATTTTTCCTTAGCTATATATTTTAAGACTGGGTGTGATGGAGATGTTGAAATCTGATTTTTGGCAATGGGATATGAGGTAATCTGTTCACCACTCTCCCCCATCCATCACTTTCAAGATCTTGGGAGAGTTCTTTTCTTCCAAAGAACTAGAATTGAATATAGTCCCCTTCAGACTCATCAATGTCTCTTTTGCATTGATGAGAAGTTGAAAACAATTTTCCTTGAGAATGACATGCTGGAAGGATCCACAAGAAAGGGAGTGAAGACTTTAAGCTTCAATCTCCACTTTGAAGAGGTGATAATTTATAAGAGCAGGGAGTTCTTAATTTTCAATTAAACAGAAGTAACCTCTACAATGAGTTGTGTCTCACTGAGCTTACAAGGAGAGTCTTGTTTTTCTAATATTAGATTGTGTCTTCAAAAAGAAAAGCATGGCCAAGCCTAGTGTCTCATGTCTGTAATCTCAGCATTTTGGGAGACTGAGGCAGGAGGCCTGCTTGAGCCCCAGAATTTGAGACCAGCCTGGGCAGTATATTGAGATCTTGTCTCCACAAAAAAATAAAAAAAATTAGCCGGGCATGGTGGTGTATGCCTGTAGTCCCAGCTACTCGGAAGGCTGAGGTGGGAGGACTGCCTGAACCCAGGAGGTTGAGGCTGCAGTGAGCCGTGATGATGACACTGCACTACGGCCTGGGTGAAACAGTGAGACTCCAACTCAAAGAAATAAAAGCAGGACAGTTACAAATGAGTATATATCTCTGAAATGGTTAATTTTTTTTCTCAACCTAACTCAAGAATTCTTTATCGTTGTCAAGTTTTTCAATTATTTGCTCTTAAAATATTCAAAATGACCAACTACTATACAAAAACTAAGTCTGTGTTTAAAAAAAAAGATAAACAAGGAGTTTTCAGAAACTGAATTAGCTATTTTTCTTCTACCTTATATTCCAGAGCTTGCAACATACTAGTATAAAATACATCAAAACATAAATGTACCTTTAAAAAAAAAAAACATTCAAGAGAAGTCTTACCTGGTCTGGGGAGGGTTTATGATTTGTTTGATTGGAATGGGAGGATTTGAAGTGATCATCCTCATAGTTGTCTGCCATTAGCTTCATTCGATTTTGTGTCTAAGAAGAAATGATTCATAAGGTTAAGTTTAAATAAAGTTTCTATGGCAAATTGTAAAGGAATAAGTACGAATTTCATAAGAAAGGATAAACTGAATCCCGTCTGCAATAAAATGTAAACACAAAACTCCTGAGGATATTGACAAGAGTTTAGGCACTATTATGGACTAAACTGCATCCCCCCCAAGTTCATATGTTGAAGACCTAACCCCCAATATATCACTGTATCTGGAGGTAATGTCTTTAGGAGGTGATTAGGCTAAATGAGGTCATAAGAGTGGGGACCTACTCTGACAGAACTGTTGCTCTGTAAGAATATGAAGACAGAGAGAGATCTCTATTTCTCTGCCACATGAGGAACCAGCAAGAAGGCAGCCTCTGCAAGCCAGGAATAGAGTCCTCACCAGGAACTGAGTTGGTCAGCATCTTGTTCTTGGACTACCCAGCCTCCAGAAGTATGAGAAAATACATTTGTTGTTTAAGCCACCCAGTCGATGCCATTTTGTTATGGCAGCTTGAACTGAGACAAGCATTTAAATTGATATAGAAATTTGTGGGTGAGAGACAATATCCCCAAATCAAGGACTTTATGCAGTGCTTATTTTTATAGTTTTAAATAAGGACTGGATTATACTACACATAGGACTCTGTAACTTTATTTTTTCACTTTATGACATATAGACCCATGTTTCTATGCTACCATGAGAAGAATCTACTGACTTTTTAAAACAACTATTCCATTATTTGGATTTCATATGACATACAGACCATAAATATCAGAGGAAAAAATTACTGTTATTTGTAAATAAAATGATTACAATTTACTATAGAGCTCAGTAAGGTGATCAGACAAAAGCTACGCATGCAAAACTTAACAGCTTTTCTATGGAGCATCAATAAATAATTCAGGTTTTGAAGATAAGTCAAAGGGTCTAAAATCCTTCTCCTCAACCCTAAAACAGAAGAGGATTGCTATTCCATTGCCTTTTCTCCATCTTTACCAAAAAGGAGGACTGGACTGGTATTCTATATGACTGGTTAATTTAAGCTCTGAACAAATAAACAATTTATAGAGCATTTTGGAAAAATCACTCTGCGGAGAAAACAACTTGGAAAATGTAGGTACAGTATATATAAAAATCAAACAGCAACATATATTACACTAATAAAATATTAAAACCTGAAGCTTTAAAGCATTTAAAATAAACATGCTAATATTATATGACTTTAAAATGTTCACTGTAGATAATTTGAAAAATAAAGTACAAAAAATACCCAAACAAACAGAAAAAAGGAAAGAACGAACGAAAGGAAGAAATCACCTGTAATTTCTCTTTTGAGAATCACTATTGTTATTTAGGGGTATCCATTCAGTCCCCTCCCTGTAAATGTAAATAGTGGCATACTCTTCTGATTGATTCTACTTCTTCTCTGTCTATTTCTGCTATACTATGATATATATATATATTTTTTGAGTTGTAGTCTCACTCTGTCACCCAGACTGGAGTGCATTGGCCACTCCTGGCCACTGCAGCCTCGACCTGCTGGGCTCCGGCGATCCTTCCGTCTCAGCCTTCCAAGCAGCTGGAACTACAGGCGTGCGCTACCACACTCAGCTAATTTTTGATTTATTGTAGAGATGAGGTCTCGCCAAGTTGCCCGGGCGGGTCTCGAACCCGCGGGCTCAGGCAATCCACTCACCTCAGCCTCCCTAAGCGAGGGGTTACAGGCTGAGCCACCGAGCTATACTATGATATTTTAAAACTTACTATATCTTATAGTATATTTTCATGTCTGTAGGACATGCCATCCTTTCTCTCCACCAATTCTGCTTTGTCAAAATTTGACTGGTTATCTTTAATGCATTTTTTTCTAGATGAATCAAAATCATTTTGTTTAGTTCCATAAAAAGGTTGACAGAGATATGTAATGATGCCTGAGCCAGGGCTTTAGAGTCAAATTGCCTGGGCTTTAGAGTCAAATTGAGCCAGGGCTTTAGAGTCAAACTGAATTCTAGCTCTGCCTCTCACCAACTATCTAATTTTGGACAAGCTGCTCAAATGCTCTGAGCCTTGGGTTCTTCACCTTTAAAAGGGGGATTAAGAATAGTTTCTCCCTCATAAGGCTGCTGTGAAGATTAACCAATTGAATTAATACAAGGAAAACACTTAGAAAGATACCTGGCATAAAATCAACACCTAATAAATTTTAGTTATCATCATCATCATGACCATTTTTATCATGTCATTAAATGGTATCTAAAATCTAATTTTAACTAGCTATATAGCACTCAGTTGAGTGGATGCTTTATTTTTTTTTTAAGTCAGAGTCTCACTGTCACCCAGACTGGAGTGCAGTGGACACAGACAACTCACAGCCACTGCAGCCTCGACCTGCTGGGCTCCAGAGATCCCTCCATCTCAATCTTCCAAGTAGCCGGGACTACAGGCATGCGCCACCACACCTGGCTAATGAGTGGATGCTTAATGAGTCCCTTATTGTTAACCATTTAGGTTTCTGATACTTTCAACTAATAACTACATATATTTTTAAGCCAGTTTCTCCACCCAGTGTATAAGAATAGCAAGAAAATACAGAGCAACAAATTACCTATGATACCACATTTCTCTTTTCTGGGTTGACCTCAGTGACCTTTGCTACAATCTGAATGTCTGTGTCCCCACCAAATTCATATCTTGACATAGCTAGTGTGGTGCATTATAAGGTGTGGCTTGGGGATATGATTAGGTCAAAGGGTGGAGCCCTCCACGAATAGGATTAGCACCCTTATAAAAGAGTTGCGAGAGAGGTTTTTTTTGCCCTGTTGTCCATGAGGAAGCAGCAGGAAGGTGCTGAAAGCAAGCCTGTATCAAACACAAAATCTGCTGGCACCTTGATCTTGCACTTCCTAGTCTCCAGAACTGAGAGCAAGTTTCTATTGTTTATGAACTACCCATTCTAAGATATTTTGTGACAGCAGCCTGAAAGAACTAAGCCAATGTTAAAAATATATAGGGTAACTTTTCTTTCTTTCTTTTTTTCTGGCACCAGATTTTAGGACTTTTAATTTGTCCTAAAATCGCTGAAGCAAATATCATGATAAAACATTCCTTCCTCTACAACCCCCCCCCAACACACACACACAAATGGTTTTGTACATGGGATGAAAGAATATAAATTCAAACTTACAGAGAAGGGTTAGCTCTATTACTCATCTCTTTAAAAAGTTTATATGAATATCCCTTGAAATGTTATCTATACGGATTTCCAAGTAGACCACAGGACTGTATACTGTCTTGGAATGTCCTCAGAAGTGTCCGTCAGTGCACAGGTAACAGTAAAAAACCCCAGAGTCTTTTCTTTCAAATGGAAGAGGGAAAGATAGAGGGACAGAGCTATTCAAACTCTGTCTTCTTTCCTTGTGGCTTGTGGTCGCCCCACATCCTCTGCCTCCTCTGAAGCCTACTTTTCTTATGTCATGTGGTATGCATGACAAACGGAAAGCCTTCCGCAAAGCAGCGCTCAGGAAATGGGGAGGAAAAAGGCATATGCAGAAAGTGAGCAACACATCTGTATCGTGTCACTCACTTGGTGAAGAAACCTTTCCATGTTGACTGTAATGGGAATGCGGGTGAAAGTATAGTCAGCTAGCTATTTTCTTAGAACATAACATACCTAATCTTGAACGCCTGGTATCTAGCAGAGTTTAAAAACTTAAAAAGAAATCCTAATAAAGCACACACAAATCCATTTTCAAGGCAGAATGCACTTCAAGTACTTCTTGGGAATGACCATGTGTGCCTGCCTGAAGGAACTGATCCCAGTGGACAGATAAGACCGAAGATTACTTATTTGACCCATGTCACTGAATGAAAAAATACATGTAAGAACTTACTTTTCCATTTCTAAAAGATACGAAGATGATCAAAGTTGAGTATTTCTAGGTCTAGTGTTAGGAATCTTGGTGTGAAGTCTGTTCCCTGCATAGTCATGATGTCAAACACTAAATATCTGACAGCTCGCAGCACATGAGATGTTACACAGATCATATAAATGAGTCCTGCTCTTAAGGAGTTCTTAGACTATGCTCTTCTCAAGATAAGACCAAAAAGCAAAAGGGGGCCTTCATGTTTTACTAACATGAAAGGTACTTCATATCCAGATGTTTTTCCTCTTAAACCATGCCAGGTGAGTGTGCAGACAGTTGAAATCCCCTGTTCCCAATGACACAAAGAATAAGATAGTCATGTTTGTTTTCAGATTTCGAGGATGGCTTTTTTCCTCCCTTTCTGACCTGATTTTATTTTTGATTATGTAGTACATTCATTTGATTCTAGAGTCAAAAACTATAAACTAGCTGCATTCAGAGACTTACTTCTATCCCCGTCTCCTCTATCCTGTTTCCTCCTCCTTTTTGTAGGTAACTTTTTCATTTACCCTTTGTTTCTTCTTGTAAAATTATAAGCAAACATACACTCTCACACACAATTATGCACATTACCCCGTTTTCTTACATAAACAATAGGATATCAAACACACTATTCTGCATCTTACTCTTTCATTTAATAGTATGTTCTAGAAATCATCCTATCTCCATAGAGATCTTTCTCATCCCTTTCTACAGCTGTACAGTACTCCCCTCTATTGGATATACTATAGTTGACAACAAATACCCCACTGTGGGACATATGAGTTATTTCTAATGTAATGCTATTACAAATATCATAGCAACGAATTACCCTGTGTATATGTGATTTTTGAAGATGTATCTTTGGGATGGATTCCTAAAAGTGAAGTCTCTGGGTCAAAAAGTCAACGCAAGACCAAGTGTGGTAGGTCACGTCTGTGATCCCAGCACTTTGGGAGGTGGATGCAAGAGGACTGCCTGTACCTAGAAGTTCGAGACCAACCTGGGCAACTGGGCAAGACCTTGTCTCTACAAAAAAAAAAAAAAAAGCCAGGGGTGGTGGTGCTGTAGTCCCAGATACTTGGGAGGCTCAGGCAGAAAAATCACCTCAGCCTAGCAGGTTGAGGCTGCAGTAGCCATGACCATGCTACTGCATTCCAGCCTGGGTGACAGAGTGAGACCCTGACCAAAAAAAAAAAAAGAAAAAAAAAAGTTAGTGCACAGAGAAGTAATTTTACTAGATACTGCCAAATTCCCTAAGATGTCTGTATTCTGCATTCCCACCAGTAGAGTACGAAAGACCCCTATGTGTGCAGCCTTGCCAACTGAATATATCATTAAGCTCTTGATTTTGGCCAAATGGTACCTTGGTTTGCCTTTATTATGAATGAGTCTGAGCATCTTTTCATATGTTTAAGCACCACCACCGTTTCTTTCCCTGTGATCTTCTTACATAGGAACTTCCCACACCTAGTAGTAATGCAAATTTGTAACCTGAATGTGAAGAAGGCCCAGTCTTCAGAATTTTGATTTCTTAGATCAGGCATGTTCAGCCTGTGGCCTGCAGGCTGCATGCGGCCCAGGACAGCTAGTAATGTGGCCCCACAGAATCTTTTTTTTTTTTTTTTAATTTTTATTATAAAGATGTGGGGTACATTTCAGGGTTAGGTGTATAAACATTGATCTTTTAACATCATGTGTTTCTTCGGGTGGCCCCGTGTGTAGTTCCATTTTAAAAGTTCACAGTCATGCTTTTCATGATAACGCTTTTTGGCAGAACACACATTTGTGAGCAGCTGTTTTCAGTTATGAAGCACACGAAGAGCAAAATTTGAACAAACATTTCTGACCAGCAACTTGAGGACTCACTAAGAATTGCGACAACTTCTATCGAGCCAGACATTGATAGTTTTACAAAAACAAGGTCAAATTTCCCACCAGCTTTATATTGTTCTCATTTTTCTAAACTTGATAATAAAAAAACATAAAAAATAAGTCTTATTATGTATATACACTAACCATATTATATAATTATGTGCAGCCCAAGACAATTCCTCTTTACTCAACATGGCCCAGGGAAGCCAAAAGTTTACTTAATGAGGCCCAGGGAGCCAAAATGTTGGACATCCCTGTCTTAGAGCAAACTCCTGGCTCCTTGGCAAAGAAGAGCTTCTTTGTCACCTGCCAGTGGTAGAAGTTTGACTGAATTAATCTTGCTTTCCCTTGTACTGCAATCCTCTCACTGTCCTATCTCCAGCAGAGGCTCAGTTTCCACTCCCCACTGCATGTGAGCCTAATGCCTCACCTCATTTCCCTGTGTAGGCATTAAATCCAAGCTCCTGGTCATAACCAGGTCTGATAACTTCCCAGGACTCCTGCCACGTTGGCTCACATCCCTCATCTCTGTCTTTCGGTTCCTTTTTTGCTTCTGACATCTGAAGATCTTCCTTTCTCTCACAAGAGCTCAAATATACATGACAAATTTTGAAAGGCAGTAAAAGCTTATCAAGCATTTTGAGATTTAGAACAAAAAAAGAGTTTCAGTGCTATCTGCAACCTCGGTCAGATTCTAATAATCTGTTTACATATCTTTTCTTCCAAGAGACTGAGTTTATGAGGGCTGGGACAGAGTTCCATCCACCTCTGTATCAACTCAGCACCTAGTAAAATTCCAGGATAGATAAGATCCTTAATATATGTTTGTTGAAGTCAAGAATCAATTTTCCATGAATGGTACCAAATAATGATAGGCTCATAGTTCTCACCTTTCTAATAATTAAGAGCTATTTTTAAAGTTATTTTTTCAGCAACAAGTTTAATATTTTGAAAGCTTTTTCTTTCAAACTTCCATTATTAAATAAGTCATTTTTCTATTTGTATTAATTAAAAATAGATATGCTAGCCGGGCTCGGTGGCTCAGCCTGTAATCCTGCGCCTTGGGAGGCTAAGGTGAGTGGGGGATTGCCCAAGCCCGTGGGTTCGAGACCCGACTGGGCAACTTGGCGAGACCTCATCTCTACAATAAATCAAAAGATTAGCCGGGTGTGGTAGCGTATGCCTGTAGTTCCAGCTACTTGGAAGGCTGAGGCGGAAGGATCGCCGGAGCCCAGCAGGTCGAGGCTGCGGTGGCCGAGAGCGGCCACTGCACTCCAGTCTGGGCGACAGAGTGAGTCCAACTCAAAAAAAAAAAAAAAAAAAAATTGATATGCTTACTCATTAGAATTTAAAATCCAGTGTTACTAAATGAATTATCTCAGTCAAAAGAAAAGAAACTAGACATTTTAACAAACTAGCATAGTATTATCCTAGATGAAGATAAT
>CAUYQG010105320.1:0-22180 GCA_963574415.1 Tarsius wallacei
AACAGTTGCATTCTTTTACACCAACAACAAGCAGCCAGAGATCCAAATAAAAAGCACAATCCCATTCACAATAGCCATAAAAAAAAATGAAATACCTTGGCACCTTCCTAACCAGAGAAGTGAAAGACCTTTACAATGAAATTACAAAACACTGCTTAAAGAAATTCAAGAAGACACAAACAAATGGAAAAATATTCCATTCTTATGGATAGGAAGAATCAACATTGTTAAGATGTCCATCCTCCCAAAAGCAATCTACAGATTCAACACAATACCCATTAAGCTACCAACATCATTCTTCTCAGACCTGGAAATGACAATACACAAATTCATATGGAAACATAAACAACCATGAATAGCTAAAGTAATCCTTAGCAAAAGAAACAACCACGAGGTATCACATTTCCAGACTTCAAACTTTACTATAAGGCTACAGTAATCAAAACATCCTGGTATTGGTACAAGAATAGACACATAGACCAATGGAACAGGATAGAAATTCCAGAAGCGAAGCCTCAATTCCTCAAACAACTCATCTTTGACAAAGTCTCCGACAACCATTGGGGAGAGGAGAACCTAAATGGTGAGGGAAAACTGGCTGACCATACGCAGAAGAATGAAACAGGACCCCTACATATCAACATACACAAAAATTAACTCTAAATGGATCAAAGACCTGAATGTAAAACCTCAAACTATAAGGATCTTAGAAAACACAGTAGACACCCTTATGAAAATTGGAACTGGGAACCAATTCCTATTCAGAACCCTAAAGGCCAATACCTTAAGAAATAAAATAGACAAGTGGAACCTCATCAAATTAACAAGCTTCTGCAAAGCCAAAGAAACCATGAAGAGAGCAGAAAGGCAGCCCACAGAATGAGAAAATATATTTGCCAACTCTTTATCCAACAAAAGCCTAACATCTAGGATCTACAAGGAACTCAAACACACCGAAGGGAAAAAAACAAAGTCCCTTTAAAAAGTGGGCAAAAGACATGAATAGACACTTTTCAAAAGAAGATATATGGGCAGCCAATAGACACATGAAAAAGTGCTCAGCCTCATTCATCATCAGAGAAATGCAAATCAAAACCACACTGTGATACCACCTAACCCCTGTAAGAATGACCTTCATTAATAAAACAAACAACAGTTGCTGGCAAGGATGTGGAGAAAAAGAAATGTTTCTACACTGCTGGTGGGAATGCAAACTGGTACAGCCTCTTTGGAAGACAGTGTGGTGATTCCTGAAAGAACTAGAAATTAACCTTCCATATGACCCAGCAATTCCCCTATTGGAAATATACCTGGAGGAACTCAAATCATTCTACCAAAAAGATACCTGCACACGTATGTTTGTTGCAGCTTTATTCACAATGGCAAAAACATGGAACCAACCATGTTGCCCATCAAAGCTGGACTGGATTTTTAAAATGTGGTACATATACACAATGGATTATTATGCAGCCATAAAGAAGGACAAATATATGGACTTTGCAGCAACTTGGATGGAGTGGGACTCGATCATACTCAGTGATGTATCACAGAAACAAAGAACAGAGTTCCATATGTTCTCACTCATAAACAGACCTTGAACAATTATAATGCTATAAGAAAGCAATTGGCAGTAGTGGGAAACTATCAGGGAAGTGGGTGTGGGATTGACAATTGAGGAAAACTGCTAGGGGAGGGAAGGAAATACCTCATCAACAAGGGTACGTGCATGATCAACGTTTGTAATCCTAACCCTGACGTGTACCCCACATCTTTATAACAAAATTTTTTTTAAAAAGAAAGAAACCAAGAGTTATTTTAAATATAAATGTCCTTAAAGTATTTACTTTAAAAGATATGTTAGTCAGAATGGGTTGGAACATGGGTATTAAAAAAATCAAACCTATAATTGGGTTTATATTTTGTACTCATGTTCCATGTACAATATGGGTGGTTGGGCTCTCATCAATCAGGACCCACGCTGATGGTGACTTTGCTCTCGCTGTATAATCTGGAAGAGAGGAATTTCACTGTCACATAAGCAGAGAAAGAGAGAAAGGAAAAGGTGCACAGAAATCATAAATGCAAATACCTGAAAATGACACAAGATGCTTATCCTCGCAGTCTATTGTCCTGAACAGTCACATGGCCACAGCTACATGCAAGAAAGTCAAGAAATTTTGGAACAGTTGCAAATACCATTTCCAATACAGGATAGTTGAAATTAGCTAAAAGGGAGACATGAAAATACAGAAATAACAACTTATATTGTTTTGGTTTTTCTTTTTTTGAGTCAGAGTCTCACTCTGTTGCCCAGACTAGAGTGCAGTGGCATGCTCATGGCCACCGCAGTCTCGACCTACTGGGCTCAGGTGATCCTTCCGCCTCAACCTTCCAAGTAGCTGGAACTATAGGCACATGCTACCACGCCCAGCTTATTTTTTTATTTATTGTAGAAACAAGGTCTCACCAAGTTGCCCAGGCTGATCTCAAGCCCCTGAGTTTAGGCAATCCTCTAACCTTGACCTCCCAAAGTGCTGGAAGTACAGGCTTGAGCCACTGTGCTTGGCCTAATTTATATTTGTATATAGTTAGAAGTATTTTGGAGAAACCATGTATATAAATTCTATTTAATTACCATCACCTGAAAAATAAACATAAACATACATCAAAGAATATAGGTTATTTATGCCATTTGCTTGTCCCTTATTACCTTCTTCAAACCATATTGATTACTAGTTTCTTTGAAAATATGTGTTGGTTTGATCTACTAAACAAAACAGAACACTAAAGGAAGAAAATATTATGATATGGTTATTAACTGTTCAAACAGAAGAATGTTATTGACCACCTCATCCCTCTGTTTTACATCCTGAATGAATAATATGATATTCATTTACTTGGATTGACCCTTGAAAATCATTTTCATCAGGCACAAGTCACCAAGCAGCTGTACCCTTCACAACAGCAGTTATGAAAGACATACTTTATTATTGGAGATGAAGAAAGATAATAAAATTGTCAAAATGTATTGGGGAAAAAAATACAGAAAAGTTTGTTCAAGATGTTGACCTTTTGATTTCTGAATCAGACTTACTGAAAATAAAAGAGATTTCAGAAAACACAGTAGGTATAATACCCAAGATGAGTAAAGATAATTGATTCCAAATGGAGTAAAATCAAGAAAAAGAGCAAGCCAGGGAGGGAACATGTCAGGCAGTTTCAGCAGGAGAGTTCATTTTTGTAAGCCAGGTTGTAAAATTGCTTAATTACATAAAGCCCGTGTTTTAATTTTTGTTTTTTGTTTTTATATTTGGGAAATTTCCTCATATAGGAGAAGAAATTTAAGTTATAATAGTGTTTGAGAGATGTTAAATTAAACTGATTTCTCTTCTTACAGAAATGTTCCATCTTAAAGGATAAGAATTCCTTGCAGTGAATGACTTTCAAATATCTTCCATATTTATTCCCTTTGGAAGCACTCTCCTTTCACCTACTAAATATTCTGCCCTATTTTTCTTTTCTTTTTTTTTTTTCTGAGAATATCCATCACTGTGTCAAATGAGAAATGTTACTCTTTCCCAGCACTACTTGAACAGATGACCTGGGTTTTGATTTTTTTCTTTCCACTTAATTAGAACTTTAAATTGTAGTATCACTGTTTGAAGATTCCTGATAATCTTACTAAAGAATGCATATGTTAAGCTCAAACAGCCCTTTCCCTGAATGCCATTTTAAAATCATTTTAGCTGTTGTCAACAGCTTATTGCAAAAAAAAAAAAAGGGGGTGACATTTCAATGGTAGACTTCTATTGAAATCAAAGAGTTTTCCTTAGGGATGGTTTCCTTTATGCTGTGGTTGGAAGTCAAGGTGGCTTTGTTTCAAGTCCTCAAAAACACAAAAAAGTCAGGTTATTTAGGAGTAGTAAAAAATAAATGAATTTTATCTAATAGTATCTGAACACAAACACCTTTCAACATACAAGGCAAGAATTGACATGTGAAAGAATACATTTGATGGAAACAGAGTTTACCAAATCTTTGCTTCTAAAGAGTCACTTAACCAGTTTATTTTACTTTTTTCAGCTCTTTTATTTTACTTATGCATAACAGTTATATTTAGGGGAATGTGATAATTTGACACATTGTAAATATAAAGATCAAATTAGGATAATTGGGATAACTGTCACCTTAATTTTTTTTTTCTTTTTTGAGTTGAAGTCTCACTCTGTTGCCCAGACTGGAGTGCAATGGCTGCTCCCGGCCACTGCAGCCTGGACCTGCTGGGTTCCAGCGATCCTTCCGCCTCAGCCTTCCGAGTAGCCAGAATTACAGGCACGCGCTACCACACCTGGCTGATTTTTTTGTGTGTTGTAGAGATGAGGTCTCGGCAAGTTGCCCAGGCGGGTCTCGAACCCGCGGGCTCAGGCAATCCACTCACCTCAGCTTCCCAAAGCATGGGATTACAGGCTGAGCCACCGAGCCCAGCTTGTCACCTTAAATATTTATCTTTTTTATTTCTAGGAACTTTTGAATTATCTTCTTCTAGCAATTCTGAAATGTACACTAGATAATGTTAGCTATAGTTACCCTATTGATCTAGGCTCTTATTTCTTTTTATCTAACTGTATATTTCTACCCCTTCACCAGTTTATTTTATCCTTGTTCCTTACCCTTTCTTCATTAGTCACTGAGTTGAATGCCAGATCTTCACCAGTTTTTTGTTTTGTTTTGTTTTGTTTTTGAGATTCAGTGAACATTGGGAAGGGGTATAGTTGCTGAGTAAACTTGGCATCTCTATAGATACCATCATCCTAGATGTACTATTCTGTCCTAGTCCTCACCTTCAAAGCTGAGCTCCTTGAAACTCTCTCTCCTTCACTATCTCGTCGATATACCACTGTGGCTAATTCAATGTTTTCGCTGAAGAAGATTGTAAAGGACGAAAAACACAATTGTACAAAGAAAATCAATACATATTTCTTGGCATACTTAATAAAGTAAGTGGATGGTTTATCATGAATAGGTGTTCTACAATTATTTTGCTTAAATACTTAGAAAACAGTGAATAGTTTTAGGGTGTGTTTTTCAGATATTCATACATCTCAGCAGTAGCATTTGCTGTTTGTTTTTTAAGATGCCTTGGCTACTTCTTCAATATCCATCTAAATATATAAAAAAAGGGAGCAGTGTCAGATGAAATCTTATTATATAACTTTTAAAATTAAATCATATTGTATAAATATTTCAAATAAGAATATTTAACATAATATTAGTTGCACAAGTATATGCCAAAGTGTTCAATATCACTAACCAAAAGATAAATGCAAATCAAAACTGCAATGAGATGTCATCTCACACCTGTTAAGATGGGTTTTATTAAAAAGGCAAGAAATAAGTGTCAGCAAGAGTAAAGAGAAAAGGAAACCCTTGGACATTATTGATGGGATATAGATTGATGCAACCACTGTAGAAAACAGTGTGGAAGCTCTTAAAGAGATTTAAAATTGAACTACCATATGATTCAGTAATCCCTCTTCTGGATATAAGTCCAAAGGAAATGAAAATACTGCACTCCCATATTCATTTTTTGCTTCTTCAAGAAGTTTTTAAAAGAGTTGTCGCTATGGATACTTGTGTTATGTGTATTCATGAGCTTTGTTGGTTGTTAAAATGCTGATGTGTGTTAGATAGTTTACAATTACTCATCTTACACTTTGTGAAATAGAAGTTACTTTGATTAAAAGTTATAACTGGTTTTTTAAAAGTTATAATTAGTGTATATAAGTGAGGCTACTAAAAGCAAAAATGGCAAAGGTATACAAGTTTGTGTACAAGGTAATGAGATACACTGTAGTTTATTAAGAGAAAAACATGTAGTTTTGTCCTGTAGTGAAATATGTGATCAGTCATTCCAGAATGAGTGAGGAGAGTGAAGAACAAAACCTGAGTGTATATAGAAAGTTGTAGGTTTGTAGAAAAAGGATTTTATGCTTTGAATTTTAGTATATGCAAATAGTGAGTCGAAAAAGGAGTAATAAGCTGTCTTAAAATTTTGCTAAAATGTCTAACCCAGGATTCAATAAAACAAGGATTAATTGCATGGAATTGAATAAACTGTTGAGGAATGTCTGCAGTTTTGTTTCTTTTTTTAAATTTTACTGTCATTTTGATAGCCTGTTTTCTGGATCTTTTAGGGATATCTTTTTCTTTTTTTTTAAAAGCTATCTGTAACTCAAAACAATTTAGTAAATTCTATTTCTGTAACATGAAATAAAACACTTTAAAATGACATTTTATTCTTCTTTCCTGGCCCTCTTCTCCCAGAATTCAGAAACTCTTGAGTCTTTCTTTTCATGGCACTATAGTTATTTGTAAGGTTTATGAGAAGATGTTCTCTCTTTTTTTCCTAGAACATAATTACAAAAAAAATTTTTTTCAATCAAGGACTTGCCTGGAATGTCAATCAAGGACTTGCTGGTCATTTAATCAAATATGACCAGCAACTCTTAAGGAACCAAGGTTGAATTTTGCAGAGCAATAGTCATGAAGCCCTCTTGGGAAAACTGGACTGAAACTGGCCTGCATGGCTCTTAGCCTTCCAGATGACTGAGGAAGGTCGATTCCTGACAAGCCCAGGGAACTTTGAATAATTTAGAGGCTCTGAGAATTCACCTAAATATATAGTTACTTCAGGTAAAACTTGAAGGGGAGAGTGTCTTAACTTGGATTCTTAGAGTCAAGAGATTATATTAAGATGATTTTAAAATCCTTATCTGAGAGTCCTTATGAAAACCTCTAGCAAAGCAGTTTAAAAAGGTCATATGGTAAGTTTATTTTTGTGAAAGCTTTGTACATAATCATATCTAACAAGAAAAACTTTGTGATCAAGAATAATCTTTCTTTGATAATACTTTTGATAATATGAAGGAAGAAGCTTAAAAAAAATAATGAATTTCCATAGAATACTCTGCATTGTCCAGGGCATACCAGGTCACTGGTATCTGTGAACTACCTTATAACTAAATTGTCCACATATTACTAATTTTTTTGATTACTCAATTCTAGAACTTTTAACATTCTTTGAGCTACTTGTAAAATCTGCATAAATAAGATTATTTTTTGAATTCTGTCTTAATCTTCTTTAACCTCTGCCTAGTTCCTTCACTAAGTTAATTAAATATTATATTATAAATATGTACATTTTTGTGTCTATATGACAGTCATATTGCCTTTTTAAAAAATTGTCTTTGAACACAAATATTTCTTTATTATTGTGTTATGGATTTATATTTTCTTTCAGTATTAATTTCTGTGCATGTTATTGTTGTGGATTTTTCAACTCAGTCTGGGCTTCGAGAATGTTGGCTCAATGAGTCAGCCAGCCAAGCCCCAGAGAGGGTTGTGGAGGGGCTGATAAGCCTAGCCCCACAAGTGTCAGCTCTAATGGGCTGGCAAGCCAAGCCCTGAGTGTGGCAATGGGGGACGGGGGGCGGTCGGCAAACCTAGCCCCCAGGGTGTTGGCTCTAACGGGCTGGCAAACCAAGCCCTGAGAGTGTTGCTGGTTTGGTGGGCTGGCAAGCCTAGCCCCCTGGGTGTTTCAACTTCGGAGTCTCGCCTTCCTCCAGGAGCTCTCCTGGTTCAGCTGGCTCTGTCAGCTGACAAGCCAGTGTCTGGGGTGCATGACTTTTCTACTCCGATGATCTTCTGCAGCTTTTCAGGTCGCAGCTCTTCAGGGTTGAGGTTCTTGTCTCCTGCCCAGGAAGAATGAGGGACATGGATAGCTGGAAAGTGAGAAAGCAGGATTTATTGGGACAGAAAATCTCCTACAGTGGGAGGGAGCCTGAAAGGGTTGCCCACCTGGGGTCAAAAGCCTGGTGCTTATATAGCCCTAAGTCCAAGTCGATTGGCTAGCACTAGCTGTGAGTTGCTGCTGTTCTGATTGGTTGCTTTTGAATCCCAGCAGTGAGTACTTAAACTCTAGCTTGAGAGGCTTACAGTGAGCTTGTTTACCAATGCTGAGCCTGAGAGGCCTGCCAGGAGTTCACTACATTGTTACCAGAGGACTCTCCTGTCTGCCTGCCTAGACTTTCTCTAACTATCTCCTGTCTCATTATCAGATGGTAATCCTTTTATGTTTTGTTGATGCTTATTTGTTTTGGTAGGGGTGCTTATATTCTAACTTGTTACCCAAATATACATAAGGTCTTTATTGAATAGTCAATTCCACATTTTTTTCCTTTTCCAAATACCTGTATATAGATTACTCTGTTTCTGGGACCTTTCTGCTCTGGCATTCTATTTCTCCAAATCTTGTCAACATCAGGCTATTTTATTGTTTGTAATATTTTAATTCATATATGTTTATGATAGTATTTAACATGATATTTTAGGTAACATGCTACCTAAAGTTTATTCTTCTTTTTCAGAATATTCTTATCTCTTTCTATGTAATTACTTTCCAGATGCATTCTAGAATCTACTAGTAAAATTAAAAAAAAAAAATACTGTTAAGCATTTATAACTGATAAAGAAAAAAAGAAACTTTCAAGATATTTGTTGCAACTTTTTCCAATAAAAACCACCAAACTGACAAACTTGTATCAAGAAAAAATGCCTTAGATAATCAGGTAACTTTTAAAAAATACCTTAAAAATGTTAATTTGAGTTGTATTGAATTAGTACAGATGTGAAACATTTGCAATACTGACTATCAGCATGACAAGACCCAGGCTCTTTTTGTATACTTATATGTTCATTATTTTTGATGCACTGAGTTCAATATAAGACAAAACAGAGTTTAAAAACTATCTCAAAGTTTTCTATTAAATCAGTTATTTACATTTTATATTTTGCATAAAGTAGAACAATTCAATATTTATTGATTGTAAAGTATTATAGATACATTTTTAAGAAAACATAATATATAGTGCATGCTTTTGTAATGAATGATGACAATTCTGGAGTTTTTTTGTATTAGAAAGGTATTTTTGCATTAGGAAATAAAGGGAATGTTTAAAAATTACTAGAGTATAAAATTGTAATATAAAAGTATTTTTAAGAGAGTTTTAATTTTTTAAAAAGTCTCATCTGTTAAGTCAATGGTATGTTCTGGCATTAATGGTATGTGGTCAACAAAAAGAAATTTTCCGATAATCCTACAGTTAGATAAAACTCTAAGTTGTTCTGTTTATTTGTAAGATAGAAATTGACTTTCCACAATGTCAGATATTGACTTAGAAACCTCAAAATTTAAATAAGGAAATATTTTACTTCCATTGTTAAAACAATAAGTTTAAATATTTTGCGCACTGTCCAAAATATCACAAATATTTTTTTTTCTTATAAGGTGACAAACTAGTACCTTAGTGATGTCTTGCAGATATGGTTTTGTTTCCGTGTTATATTTTTCGGGGGTGGGGGTTACCATAAAATTAAAGGAAAGTAGTAACATAAAAATAGAGAACTCTAATTTAAAAATCTAAATTTTAAATTTCTTTTTCAAAATGAAATGATCTGGAAACACTGGACCAGTCACACAATTATAAATGTTCAAATAAAAGTAACAATCACATCTTAGCTAAATAGACTTTATTGGGCTGAAATACCTCATAATATAGAACATTTACTCTTCACTATTCTATTACTTTAGTAGATTAATATAATATACATGTATTTCCTACACATGTCACAGAAAAATGTGGGGCATGCAACTTCTGGAGAAGATGCTCATTTGAAAGTAGCAAAGTTATTTCTGAAGTAAGAGAAACCCTCTAGCTTCCCAAGTATCTGTCTCTTCAGCAGTGTAGCATGTTAAGGAATGATTTTCTCAAGCTTACTTTTTTCCATCCCATGCCTGCTTTTAATCCTTAGAAATAAATTTCTTATACGCAAGAACGGAGCTTTTGCGAACTGTGCAGATGGTCAGCCACATATGTTGAAATTTTAATTTATTCCATGTTTATTTTTTGTGGGTCTAATAGAAGCGGAAAATTGTATGAGCTTTCTTCACTATGTCAATTTCTGATATGGTGTAGCTTATTGCTTATGTGAACACATAAATAACACATATAACTTAATTTTATCTCAAACAATGTGTACGGGGGGGTAGTTTGTTATTCAAAAACTATGACTCAGGAATGCAAAAAGAAAAAAACGTGGACTATGCCTAGCTTCCTCCCCACAATGACATCTAAGCAGAGCATATCTGGAGCGTTCTCTTTCCACGATAAAGCTTTCCCACTGCTCTGTCTTTTTAAAATTGTATTTTATGCTATCATGGTATGAACACTATATACAATATCCCTTATTTACAAATTTTTTTAGTGTACCACACGTGATTGATGTCTATAAGTACAGCGTTCTACAGCAGATCTCTAAAGCTTGGTCATCTAGTTTAACCGAAACTTTATGCTGATAATCAGTAACTCTCCATCTCTCTTCCCCCAGGCCCTGGTGACCATCATTCCACTCTTTGGTTTATGAATTTGACTATTCACAAAAGCCAAATGGAAACAACTTAAATGTTCATCTGTTGGTGACTGGATAAATAATATGTAGCATAGACATACATGGAATACTCCTCAGCCTTAAAAAGGGAGATTAGGCAATACACAACATGCATGAAACCTGACGACATTAGTCTAAGTGAAATAAGCCACTCACAAAAAGACATATACTGCATGAAACCCTGCCTGCTTTGGAATCCCTGGGAAAAGAAAATGTTGATGGCTGACTCTTGCCAGAGCAAGCACTGAATAAATTTTTTCTGGCTTGTTCTCTTTGAGTTATCTTTGCAGATTTCTGCAATACCTTGCCTATTGCACTACTGCTCCAGTGTTAGCACAGAGCAATATGCATGGACATTCTCTCAGACTTCCAAACTGGTTGTACAGATCCAGCTCCTTCTGTTTTCTCCTTCCCCCTCAATCTGTCAGAAATTCCTAGCATTCACTTCCTTACTGTCTTGAGTTTCTTCTTAAGAGCCAATCAATACTTTAACCTGGATCTTGCCTCGCCTGGGTCTCTCCACCTCCCGCTTTAAAATGGTTTCATTGGAGTTGAAGGAAAGCTTTCTGCAAGAAAGAAGACTTCTACACAATTAAATTCAAATGTTTCCTTAAATTGGGTCATTTTTATTTTTATTTTTTTTATTTTTTGAGTTGGAGTCTCACTCTGTCGCCCAGACTGGAGTGCAGTGGCCACTCCCGGCCACCGCAGCCTCTACCTGCTGGGCTCCGGCCATCCTTCTGCCTCAGCCTTCCAAGTAGCTGGAACTACAGGTGTGCACTACCACGCCTGGCTAATTTTTGATTTATTGTAGAGATGGGGTCTCGCCAAGTTGCCCAGGTGGGTCTCGAACCCGCGGGCTCAGGCAATCTACTCACCTCAGCCTCCCAAGGTGCGGGATTATAGGCTGAGCCACTGAGCCCGGCTAATTGGGTCATTTTTAAAGGAAAAAAGTGAATGGATAACATTTTGATGAGATATAAGACAGAGAATGTCTGGATAAAGGTCATTAGACTTCTCACAAGATTGAAATTCAGGTTTCCAAATCTCATGGAGTCTTTCAAAAATTATTGAAATCTTTTCCTAAAAAGGATTGTTGAGTCTATCATATAACTAAGTTTGCTTCAGATAGTTTTTCTGTCAGTTTAGACCATTTACTTTATCATTTGCTTTTAAATTAGTGTTTTGAGCACTAGCATGTGAGATTGCATAAATTATTTTTCCTCATTTATTTTTTCAACAGTGAATTTAAGAGAAATGTCTACTTTGATAATCAAAGCTAAGTAATTATTTGCTCTAAGCGTCATTCGCCCCGCCACTTTCCTTAGACAATAAATTTTGGTCACTTGGCCTATACTTAAGCACAAAAAGCTGTGACTTGAAGGTGATGTTTAGGGTTGGAGGAAGTAGATATTGAATTAGCATTAAAAGAAAATATTTCAGGTGAGTGTTTAAAAAACACTTTTACTTTGAGTCTAATAGAATTGCATTTATCAATAGACTACTTTTCACGCAAAAAAAAATCTTGAATTTTACCAGTTTTATTAAGAAATATTTTCTTCAGAAATTTGATAGCCAAGAGATAACCGTCCAAATTTTCCTTTCCACTCATTTAGTGCAGTATAGGTTAATGATAATACCTTTAACATCTTCCCACTGGTTTATTTTACTCAAATTCGGAAATGTATCTTGAACTGCATGTTTTCTCCTTGGAAATGAGCTTCTTGCTCTTAAGTGTTTCATTTGTTGAGGGATTTACATATATAAGTTGCTTGAAAAGCCTCTAGGGTAAGGTTCTAGATGCATCTTCAGCATTTTAAAAGCAGCTTGAACACATAATTTGAGACATTACCAAATCTGTTGTATCACTTTTGATGTGATTTTTATGAGAATCTTTGATTGATAATTCAGTTTGTTTTGTTTTGTTTTTCACTTGGCAGTTACTCAGGGAAAGAAAGGGTGGGCATATTTAATCAGTAGATGGAGTGACATTGGTGACCTGCAGGTAAGGTCAATACAAATTTCAAAACAATTGATTTTATGCAGTTGCCATGCTTTTTGAAAACTATTTACAAATATTGTGGAATGAACGCAAAATATCTACTTCCTATTTTACCTTGTGACTCACTGTATGAGTAATTCACCATCTGTGCCTTGATTTGTCAATTATATCCTCTAGAATCATATTTTTACATGTTTCCATGAGAATAAAAATGGCACTATTACATCAATGGAAAGGGAGAGTTTCTAATCTTCTGGTTAGTTTTGTCAGCAGCAGTACAAAAATAAATATTCAAAGCAACAATATATGACGCTTTCCCACATTTCTATCACAAATATAAATAGTTCAGTCAATTTCATATTTCACACTGGCCATAAATGAATATCAGGGCTAGAAGATCCCTGAAGCTAACCAAAGCCAGCCCTCCACAAAAAGCACGATTCTTTTTACAATATCCCTAGTAAGTGGATATGCATATAAGGAAGTCCATTTTATTTTATTCATTTTTTTAAATAATTTCACGTGTTAAGATCTCCTCTGAAAATGATTGGAGTTTTTAATATGTATTATCCCTACAATTTTTCAAGATGTGTTTTATTACTCTATTTTGCAAATGAGATGCTGACATTCAGAAATACTGATTTCCTTACTCAAGTTCACAGAACTTGTAAATAGCAAAGCAGAAATCCCTATCCCATTCTGATTCACTCAATATTTTCTTCACTTTGCAGTTTTCTGATCATATTTCCCTGGATGATTTTCTATGCCTTGAGAGAACAGTGACACAAGAGAAATATCAGAAGGCACCTTGCTGAGGAAGAAATATCAAGCATTTATTCATATCCTACCAATGTAGGGGCTGGTTTTAATACAATTATTTCTAGAATTTTAGTATGCAGTTCCCTAATGGATCGCTCCTAACCACCACTAATACACCAAAAATTAACTTTGGATTTTCTGCCTTCAGACTTAACTGATAAGAACAAATTAGAATAGGGATATGAATAGTTGTTACCTAATGTATTTTTTCAGATAATAAAAGAAAAATTAAATTAAATTACTAGGTGATTTAAAAGGCTATTTTATACTCTGTGGATTTAGCCATTGAGTCACTTTCTGAGGCACAAAGAATCAGAAATGGTCTTATCTGTTTATCAAACATTTCTCAAATTTTTATTCTTTACTTAAATCACTGCTACTCTTCTCAGATGAGTATAAAAGAATAAACCACTGAGCTATGTTAAGTAACAGAAGCTGCCAATAGATTTCAATAAATAATCTTGATAGGACTGGCAATTTTTAATTAGTTCAATCAGCACTTGTGGAGAATGTAATTACCACAAAGGGCTCTCTTCAGAACAGTGCCCCACGTTTATACATATTTCTGAAAAATGCCTTAAAGGCTATTTTTAATTAAATGTAGACTTTTATTCTCCTTAAGAACAAATTCTAAGGCAAAAAAAAGTCTAACTACTTTAGAGGGAAATAAAAATATTATTAATTCAGTACATGTTCTTTGGGGACAGTTCTTGCCAGACATGACCAAGGAGTGTTTTACAAGTTTAGATAATTGTTTTAGTTGGAGAGGGGAAATACCCAGTAAGCCTCTAGTTATATGGAAGTTTTTTATCTTACAGGCATGTAAGATAAAACGTGCCAGAACTTTCTTTCTGTAGGTCATGTTGCATATTGCAAAAGTAAAGCAGTGGTTTTAATATCCTCCCCCAAATAGGAACATTATAACCAGACAAATCTCAAACACAAATATGAAACAATGATTTAAACATTCCCAATTCAGCATGAATTCATAAAATAAAATGTTTTCAATCATGTGTGTATTATAATAACAACTATAAATACTAATTGAATATTTTCTATGTAGGGACCTTTTCCCTTGTATTAAAATTATTTAGCAACTTTCTGAGAAAGGCATTATTATGAGCTTATTTTATAGATGAGGAAACTGAGACAAAGGAAGTTTGACTGATAAGTCACACAGTTAACATGTAGTCAGACTGAAATCCATAACCAGGCCATATGGCATCAGAGCCTAAACTCTTCCCACAAACAGATAACCTGTCGAATGATTGCTAGATGTCTACCTAACTGCATGATTTCAATGCTGATTACCTTGATATATCACCATTAAGAAGCTTCCTAGTGATAAATCTTACTACTCTTTTAGAAAGTGAAATGATAATATTGTCAGTTATTTAGTTTTACTCATGTATTAACAATAAGGCTAGAAAGGATTTAAATTAAGTCTAATAATATTTATTTAGTATCTATTAATTGGAACTTAACAATCTTATAAAACATACACACACACACACACGTCAAAAATCAGTCTATAAAAATTAGATAGCAATATTATAATTATAAAACTATTACAGTTATACTGAATTACTTAAATACTGTGGAAAAATACTAATAACATGGCTCTGTATGGTTAATGAGAAACTCATACTTTCATCAACTAAACTCCTTGTTCTGTGAACTATATACTTATAAAGTTTAGTAATATTACAAAAATATGAGCATTAAAACATGTCATTATTTAATTATTTAAGATAACACTATTTTATAACATTGCTAAAATATCATTGTTTTCTGTTAATTAAAACAAATTATTAAAATAATATTAAGCATTATTTTAAAGAAAGCAGAATGTATTTTGATGTTCTTAACAATGAATTTAATTTAATTTAAAATTAACCAATACTTTTAAAATATATTTCAGCAGGGATATAGCTATAAATAAAGTTGATACACAACCTGTATTGCATTCATTAATCACGTGTATAATGCAGTAGTCACATTACTCTAAACATGAATGTCAAAGCCTTTAAACAGAAAACTCTACCACTATAATCGTCCTAGAGGGGTGAAAGGATATCCAAGTGCAAATCATTGAAGACTGACGTTTACATGGCGTCACAATTTAAAAGTTTCTAATGAGAGTGCTAGAAAAAATTGTTAACAACTCTATCATTAAGTATACTTATCTTTTTCCAGAAATCCTTAACCCTGTGAAACTGGCAAAGTATGATTTCAGTTTTCATTACCAGCATAAGGAAAAAAAAAAAGAAACAGTGGAAACAATCCACACAGGTAGTAATAACAGAAAATAATGTGTTTTTTAATGGGTTCTGAACAATAATTTTTTAATGTAAAAGTAGCCACACTGACTACAACAGTAACTAAAATACATATGACTTAATATATGAGTTTCAGTAGAATGTACATTCTACCATCGCAAAAGAAACACTTTTTGACATGAAAAATATCCACCTTATTTAATTCTCATTCAGCACAAAAAATTATAGACCAAAAGATGAATTTTAAATTAAAAGTTAAATTAAAAGTTTTATTTGAAAATTACATCATTCATAATAAATTCTTCACAAATATCTTTAAATCTTTGCTTTTGCTTTAGTTAAAAAAAAAAAAAAAGTCGCTGAGTTTGGAGTCAAATGACCTAACCATAAAAGCTGGTTTACTTTTAACAATCTGGGTAATTTCACACGAATTTATTTAAATCTTTAGGTTTTAATTTTCTGATATGTAACATAAAATAAGAAAATGACCTTGTTGATATTTAGAAAGAGTTAAGAAAAATAATGTGATTGGCAACAGGACTAGCTAATAGTAGGCATATAAGAAATATTCTCTGAAAGCAAGCATAAGTATAAGTAAATAATATAAGTATATAATTAATTAATTATGTGTAATTAAATAATATAAGTATATAATTATATAATATAAGTATAATTATAGTGTAATTATAGAAGCTATTCTAGTACTTATGGTTTTTCCCCTAGTGTTGCTTTCAGAAGTAACTGTTTTATGTTTTTTATTCATTGGTGTTAAACTTTCCTCAATACCTTAATGTTACAAAAAAAATTGTCAGATAACATAAATGGCATTGAAGATATATATAGCTGTTTAAGTGTTTATTAGTCACATTATGAATGAGTTTTAAAGGTAGTATTTGATCTACACACATATAAAATTAGTATTGTTAATATTTTTATAAAACTATAACTTTTTAAAAAGTTAAATAATAGAAAATAAGTCTGGGCAATATGGTGAGACCCTGTCTTTAAACAAAATAAAATAAAATAGCCAGGCATAGTGGTGTGTTACTGTAATCCTGGCTACTTGGGAGGTTGAGTCCAAGAGTTTAAGTTTACAGTGAGCTATGATGGTGCCACTGCACTCCAACCTGGGAGACAGAGCAAAACTTTGCTTTTAAAAGTTTAAATTTAAAAAATGAATAATATGAGGCATACCCTTTATATAACCATAATAAAATCTAAATATAACATTTCTTATTAATATTTAGAAAGTTATTTTCTTTTTCAAAATTGTTAATATACAATAGCTTTATGATTTTTTTCTAATATACAGTTTATAGAGTAAAATTTAATAACAAGACTTTCCACTTAACATTATACCTTACGTAATTTTCATTTCGTTAAAGAATCTTCAGAATTTTAATTATTAATGGTAGTTTAAATTTATAACCTAACAACATACTATGTTTTATTGCCCTATAATCTAAATGCTGCTTTTTAAGTATCTATTTTTTCAAATTATTTTATTTTATTATCATACATAAATCTTTTTTTCTTTATTTAGTTATTTATTACATATATTGTTCTATCAACATGGTTTCTGTTTGTCCAGATTATAGCATGCTCTTAATTTGAATATGAAATCATCACTGCATTATACTTTAAAAATTGCTTTGCTGGTCTTTTACTTCTGTGAAATACTCTCACCAGTCTTTCTACAGAAAATTCTAGACAATATATGTAAAACAAGAATAAGAAGAGTCTGAAGATTGAAAGGAGAAGTCAGAATGGTCAGGAGTCTCAGGATTTAAGAAATGGAGTGGTGTTGTGGTTTTCAGATTTTCTATTTGTCACTTATGTCCCATATGTAGAATTGAAGAACCTGGCAACCAAATAGACCTCCAAATGTCTAGTATTACTAACCATAAGACAAAGAGAGGAGTAGCCTAAAAAGAGAGAAAAATATTGAACAGTAGCCTCACTTCTAGCCATGGCCACAAAAACCAAATGGGAAATCTTGACATCTACCCTACCATATTTTAACAAATTTCCTCAAATTCCACCCCATACTGGGGTGGTGTCAGAGGATGCTAAATAGGGAGGCAAGACTTGCACTTCCACCAGGTAGTAATAATAATCACCTCTTTCCATGGTGTCAAAGGAGACAACATGGGAAAAATAATGAGGCACTCCTACTCTTGTCAGGAATGCATCAATGGATGCTTAAGGAGGAGCTAAAACTCTCATATCCTTCCAGCTATTGCTGGGAAGTCACATTCCTTTGAGTGTTAACAGAGGCCTAATGGGGGCACTTCTAATTCTACTACCACCAATGGGCACCAAAAATTTGTAAAGCTATTAAGAAAAAAAGTAGGCATGAATCTAACAAAATATGTATAATCTTGTATGCTGAAAATTTCACAACAGTGATTTTAAAACTAACGAAGTTACAAAGAAAAGAAATATCATGCTTATTAATTAGAAGATACAAAATAGTAACTTTATCAATTTTCCATTCATTAATATACTGTTTTAGTGCAATTTATATCAAAATCTCAGAAAGTTTTTTTTTTTAGTATGAGAAAGATTACTGTAAAGTTTATGTGAAAAGATAAAAGAGATATAATATCTAAAAAATATATACAGAAAAAGAAGGTGGACATCATCAGACTACCCTATTTCAAAATTTGTTCTAGATGGTACAGTAATACAAACTGTGTGGTACTGGTGAGGGCACAGACACAAAAATCAATAGAACAGGATAGAGAACCCAGAAATAGACCCACGCAAATATGCCCAACTGAATTTTGACAAAGGTGCAAAAGTCATTAAATGGAAATACGATAGCTCTTTCAGTAGATGATAGTGCTGGAGAAATTGGATATCCATGAAGGATGGTAAGAACATGATATGCAAACAGTCTCACAAATTATACAAAAAGTAACTCAAAATGGTTTGTTTGTGGGCTTAAATGAATTTATAGAACTATCAAACTTTTAGAAAAAAACAGAAAAATCTTCTAAATATAGATTTAGACAAAGAGTTCTGAAACTTGACAATACTCTCATCTTAAAGGGAAAACTGAGTACATTGGACTTCAATAAATACATTTTTTTCTGTGAAAAAGATTTTATGAAGAGATTGAAAAAGAAAAGCAACAAACTGGGAGAAATAGTTGTAAATCACACACCTTACAAAGAACTATTATATATATATATGTATATATATATATATATATATTTCTTTTTTTTTTTTTGAGTTGGAGTCTTAATCTGTCGCTCAGACTGGAGTGCGGTGGCCGCTCCCGGCCACCGCAGCCTCGAACTGCTGGGCTCCAGCGATCCTTCCGCCTCAGCCTTCCGAGTAGCTGGAATTACAGGCGCACGCTACCACGCCCGGCTAATTTTTTGATTTATTGTAGAGATGAGGTCTCACCAAGTTGCCCAGGTGGGTCTCGAACCCGCGGGCTCAGGCAATCCGCTCACCTCAGATTCCCAAGGCGCGGGATTACAGGCTGAGCCACCGAGCCCGGCTTATTTAGATATATTAAAAACTCTCAAAGCTCAACAATACATACATTCTAAAAAACTAAAATATAAGCAAAATGTATGTAGAGATTTTATCAGAGATATACAGATGACATGGGATTATGTTCAACACCATTAGCCATTAAAAAATGCAAATTATATCTACAATTAGATATCACTACTACACAGTTATAAAAACAGCCAAAACAAAAATTTGTAATAACATCAAATGCCAGTAAATATGTCAGCAAACTGGATCATTCATATATTGCTGATAGGAATCTAAAACGGTACACCACTCTGGAAAGCAATTTGTCAGTTTATTTAAAAAGAGAAAACTAAGCATACAACTATCATATGACACAACAATTGCGTCTTTGGACATTTATTATAAAGAAATGATGATTTACGTTGACAGAATGTATATTAATTAAAGTATATAGATCATCCTTTTTCATAATAGCCAATTGAACTTCAACATGTGAATGGCTAAATAAACTGTGGTATATCTATGCTATGGATTACTACTCGGCCACAACAAGAAATAAACTGCTGATACACACTGGATGAATGGATGAATCTCAAAGAATTTTGCAGAATTAAAAAAAGAGCCAATTACAAGAGGTTACATTCTGTATGATTCTACTTATATAAACTTCTTGAAATGATAAAAATCATAGAGATGGAAAATAGATTAGTCATTGACAGAGGTTAATAAGAAAACGGAGGTAAAAATTCAATATGAGGAATTGGATGTCAGCAAGATGGCAGAATAAGAGTTGTCTACTATCATCTTTCACGGAAACATTGATTTTTACAAGCATCTAAGGATGAGGTAACTTTTTGGAAGTCCTGGAGTCCAGTGAAGAACTTCAGGCATACCATAAGAGCTTAAAATCTGAGAATAGAAAACTGAAGAGGGTAAAAAGATTCATTTTCCTCAAGTTACCCCTGCCCAAAGGAGCACATTTTAGTGTGAGAGATACACTCCCCAGCCCTTTACTTCTACCACATAGAAAAGTGAGGGCATAGTGACTGAGCACCTGGCCTCCCCAGTTGTGTGGGATGCAGTTTAAAAGACCTACTTCTTTCTCAACTCACTTGGAATACTGGTGTTTCTTAGTGGTTGGGTGGAAGTGTTTGGGAACAGGAAAAATAGGCAAAAACTCACAGAAACCAGGGAAGTCAAAAAAGGGCTACCAATTCTACTAACTGCTCTCTGGAGTTCATTAGGGAGCCAACCCCAAAGCCACATGGAACACCTTGTCTATGAATCCCCTAAACTAGTTCATGGACACTCCCAATTACTGAGCAAAGTTGTCCTTTGGAAATGAAAGAGAAAGATATGAACCTATAAAACTCACTATTAAAAGGAAGTATTTTATCAAATTCAGAATACTCATGCTATAATGGTGGCATGTAAGTCACTTTTAGCTCTAGTATAAAGATTTAAAGGTGAATTGTTAAATGTAACTGCACCTAATATAACCTGCTAATGGATACATAATATACATACATTTAAAGTGTGACATCAAAAATAAAATATAGGTGGGGGAAACAATAGTGTAGAGTTTGCATATGCAATTAAAGTTAAATTGTTATTGGCTTGAAATATACCATTATTTCTATAAGATATTTTATGTGAGCCTCATGTTCACCACACAGCGAAAATCTTTAACAGATACATAAAGGGTAAAGAGAAATAATCAAAGCTCACCAATTCAGAAAATCATCAAATCACAAAAGAAGACAGCAGGAAAGGAAAAAAGAAATAATGAGACTGCAAAACAGCCAGAAAACACTTAACAAAAGGGGAATAGTAAGTCTATTTTTTATGAATAATCAACTGTGAATTGATTAAATTCTCCAGGTAAAAGACAAAGAGACTGAATTAAAAAAAAAAAAAAAAAGGGTCCACTACATGCAGACATTAGGAGACTCACCTCAGTTTTAAGGACCCACATAGACTGAAAGCAAAGGTAAGGAGAAAGATATTCCATGCAAGTGAAAACCCAAAGAGAACAGTGATAATTAAAAGGGATGTAATAGATTTTAAGTCAAAATTTGTCACAATAAACAAATACGATTGTTATATAATGATAAAGAGGTTGATTCATTAAGTGATTTAACAATTGTAAATATATATGCACCAACAACTAATTTATAAAGCAGATATTAACAGATCTGAGGAAACAAAAATGGATAGCAACAAAGTGATAGTAAGGGGCTTCAATAACCTGCTTCCAACAAAGGATAGATTATCCAGACAGAAAATCCATAAGGAAACATTGGATTTGAACTTTACTTTAGACCAACTGGACCTAACAGACATATACAAAACCTTCCATGGAACTGAAGCAGAATACACACTCTTCTCATAAACACATGGAAGATTTTCCAGTACAGTTATATGTTAAGCCACAAAACAAGAGTTAGCAAATTTTAAAAGGTTGAATTTATATCAAGTATTTTTTTCAGAATACGATGGTTCTAAACTAAAAATTAAAAATAAGAAGAGAACTAGAAAATTCAGAGATATGTGGAAATTAAGTACCATACTTCTAGGCAATACAACATACCAAAATATATATGGAACAGCAATAGAATTTTTATGTAGAAACTATATAGCAATAACCACTGACATTAAAATAAAATAAGTATCTCCAATAAACAACCTAAATGTATATACGTCAAAGAGCTAGAAAGAGGAAGAAAATAAAAATTTAAATCCTAAAGTTAGTCAAAAGGAAATAACAAAGTGCAGAGCAGAATTAAATGAAATAAAAGATTTTAAAAAATTAGAATTGACCAACAAAACTAGTTAACTGTTCAAAAAAAATAAACAAAATTGACAAACCATTACTAGATTACAAAAAAATAGAAGACAAAATCAGAAGTGAAAGAAGAGACATTACAACTAATACTACAAATACACAAAGGAACTTAAGAGACTACTATGAATAATTATATGCCAACACATTGGATAACTTAGAATAAATAACTTGGATAAATACTGGAAACATACAACCTGCCAAGAATAAATCATGAAGAAATAGAAAATCTGAACA
>CAUYQG010105322.1:0-26766 GCA_963574415.1 Tarsius wallacei
CCTCAGGTACAGCAGAAAGATAGTCCTTTAGTAGTGAGTGTTTTATTGATTGAGTGATTGATTGTTGGGGTCTCACTCTGTCACCCAGGCTGGAGTACAGTAGTGGCATGATCAGGGCTCACTGCAGCTTCGACCTCCTGGCTCAGGCAATCCTTCTGCCTCAGCCTCCCAAGAAGTTGGGACTACAAGTACGCACCACCATGCCTGACTAATTTTTAGATTCTTTTTTTTTTTTTTTAGTGGAGACAAGGTTTGACTATGTTGCCCAGGCTGGTCTCAAACTCCTGGGCTTAAGCAATCCTCCTGCCTCAGCCTCCCAAACTGCCGGAATTACAAGTGTGAGGGCCACCATGCCTGGCTGTGTATTTTAACGATCTCATTGATTTAAAGGCTGTTGATATATAATATTTTCTATAATGTGAATAGAATTCATTTGGTAAAATGTTGGAAAAAGGAAACACTTAAAGTCATTCTGTATTAATGCTTTTTTTAAAAAAGCAAATCAGAGAACTATAGTCTATTCTTTCCAATAGTTTGTGAACTTAATCATTCTTTTATGGTTTTATAAAGTTGCACCTCACAGCCCTGGGTGTATTACTAGTTGGTGTGTAGCATAGGCTGAGTGTAAATTTATTAGTTGTACTCAATTATCTCTTGCCTGTACTTCAATGTAATTTAAAAGAGACAATCACGTATTGTATATGAAATGGAATGTTACATCCTTACTTAAAATATCTTATAGTGGTTTTTCAACCTCGGGTGATTACAGCATAGCTTAGATTTTTTTAAATGAGGAAACAAAAAGAATCATTAAAACGGCATCGTTTTCAAAGTACAACAAGATCTAAAATGTCACATTTAGGGGCTTACTGAAATGTCTCTTACATGTATATATGCTGCCGAGAATAGTGAATGGCATGCCAGATCTTGCCTCTGAAATCAAGGACCACAGTGTCCCAGCCACATTCAAGATTTGGGGTTGGGAGACCCAATTTAATTTCACCAGAGTTTTCTAGGACACTGCTGACATCACAATCTTCTTTGGAAGCTGAGACAATAATGAAGAAAAGATTGTCTTTTCTGAAGAGTTCCCATGTTTGAAGACCTCTACCTAAAGTTTTTGTACCTAGAGGTTTTGTTATTGCCTTGATTTTCCCACAGTTTTTTTTTCTGAGTTGTCTCCCTTTTCTTTTTTTATTTTTTTGAATCAGAGTCTCACTCTGTCATCTAGGCTGGAGTGCAGTGGCACAATCACAGCACACTGCAGCCTTGACCTCCTCTTAAATGGAAGATTTCTGTAACTTTGACCACTCTTCAAGTTCAAGGATCATACCAATCCTAACTGAAGAATAGTCACCTTTACCTTTGGGATCGTTTGAGATCCCTCCAACTCAGCCTCCCATGTAACTGGCACTGCAGGTGCACACCACCACGCTTGGCTTAAGAGAAAAAAATCTGTAGAGATGAGTTTTCAGTTTTCATGTTGCCCAGGCTGGTCCTGAATTCCTGGCCTCAAGTGATCCCACCTCCCAAAGTGCTGGGATTACAGGTGTGAACCATTGCACCCGGCTCTTTCCCTATTAGAACATGGCAATTTCTCCCCCTGCCAATAGGCCCTTTGGACAACTGGCTCATGCTTTTTCTCCTGGTGAGGGTCTGGAGGTGGTGTTTACTTTGATGATGATGAAATCCGGACAAACGATCCCAAAGGTAAAGGTGAATATTCTTCAGTTAGGATTGGTATGATCCTTGAACTTGAAGAGTGGTCAAAGTTACAGAAATCTTCCATGTAAGAGAAAATTGCTTTGCCCATAGTATATACATAAGTTGTCAAAACATTGGGCTTTTTGTCTCATATCCCCAAAGGGCAATTAAGTCACCAAAACAGAATCAACCAAAATGCTTTTTGAGGTCTGGGAGGGTTAAGCTAACACCACTGGGATTGTGGTAACACTATAAGGTTGGACTCGACCCAGTTTTTTCCCCAGCGGTTGAAGAAAGTGCAACAGAGTCTGTCAGTTGTTGATCATTTAAACTGCAGTGTGGTGGAAATATTTACAGTGATTCACAAACAAAACATATTGCCATATATTCAGACATAGAACGATGGTCTTTACTTCGTGTTTTGCTGCTTTGTTTTATTTCCCTGCCCTTTACTGACATTTTGACTAAATGTTATACTAAAAGGTAGGCAGCACAGGCATTAAATATCTATCTACAATCTCTGTAATACTTGATTAGAAAAACAACATGTCATTCTGACCCTGAGCTGGCATAGCAAATGAATTTCTGGGCCGGGTGCGGTGGCTCAGCCTATAATCTCAGCACTTTGGTAGGCTGAGGCAAAAGGATTGCCTGAGCCTGGGAGGATCGAGACTAGCCTGGGTAACTTGGTGAGACCTCGTCTCTACAATAAATCATCAAAAAATTAGCCAGGCGTGGTGGTGTGCATCTGTAGTTCCAGCGACTTAGAAGGCTGAGGCGGAAGGATCACCTGAGCCCAGCAGATCGAGGCTGCGGTGGCTGTGAGCGTGCTGTTGCACTCCAGCCTGGGTGACAAAGTGAGACTCCAACTCAAAAAAAACAAAAAAAAGAAAATGAATTTCTCATAGCTACCTAATGAACATTAGGAAAGCTTGCTGTAAAAACTTCCCTAAATTGGGCAAATGTGGAATTAAGTGTGTGTGTGTACTACATAATAATACTTATGTTTGCCAGATATTTTCTGCCTGAAGACTTGCTGAATCAGTAAGAATTATTGTAACTGACCAGTCTGTTGTTTTATGCAGATGTTGCTAAATGTTTTCAAACAACCTAAAGCCTCAGATTTGAGTGTCTTTCGTGTGTCTGTTATTGCTTGAGGTCCAGCAATTGTTTTCACAGTGCCAAAATAAACTTGGAACAAACTCCATTATTATTAATTAAGAACTTAGTCTTTGCAGCTACCACACATTAAGCATTTGCCATTTGACAGGTGCTTTGATATCAATAAAATAAACAACAACAAAAGCTTGCCTCTGTTGTTGTTATGAGCCCTTGCAATGTCCCAAGGGCGTTATAATTGAATTCTCACACTGATCCTGTAAAACTAGTTTTATCATCCCTGTCTCATCCTTGAGAAAACAGGCTTTGGCCTGTCTGACTTCGGGGTCCATATTTCACTACCAAGACAGTGTTCTGCTGTTTATTTCACACATCCCAAACGAGTCAGGATTTCTGACAGAATAATACAGTTGTCCTGTGCCTGCATAATCTAAAAGAGAAGCGACCATAGTTTTTCTCTTTTCCATTACAGAATCAGTGATGGAACTTCAGTGGCACGAGCAAGCCCTTTGGGCACCATGCCATGCCAGAATCATTCGGGCCCTGCTCCTTGCCCCACCCCACTGAGGGAGGTATCCCTACAGGTTCTGGCCTTTGTCCCTCTTCCCTAAATATTACAGAGGGGATGTAATTTGTAAGCCCCAAAGAATCAGTCAAAAAAAAAAAAATCCTCTTGCTGAGCTCTGACTTTGTAGGGTGTTTACCTAAATCATCCGCCTTGGCTTTCTTGATAGATTTGGACTTGCTTGCTGCCCTTGCCTTGGGTCTCCATCACTGCACTTACCCCAAAGCTCAGATGTTCCCCCTTTGACACCCACCCTGGCAAGAGAAAACCGTCCCATCGAGGTGATGTCAGAGGCATCTGGGTTCTCTCTGGTTTGCTGAAGGTTTGTTTTCTTCTCTCTGAGCGGTATTGATTTGCCTTGCTAATTACCCAGAAGAGCTTTTCCCAGTCTGCGAACTGTGAAACTCCAATGTGACGAGAAGCCACCTGAGGTCTATGTTCAGGTAACCTAGGGAAGCCTTACCCTTTGAGAGTTTCAGGATGGCATGAAGGCCTCAGAAGCCCTCTGGGAAAGAACCTTGTTCACTGTCTAACCCAGTGTCTCCCAAACGTATTTGACCGCAGAATTTCCTTTCCTTTTCTTTCCTTCCTTCCTTTTTTCTTCCCTCCTTCCTTCCTTCCCTCTTTCCCCTCCACCACTGTACAGTATGTCCCTGTAATGAATGCACATGTGTACCCTCTGAACCTAAAATTTAAAAAGTATTTTGTACAAAAAAGAAAAGAAAGAAATCCGAGACATCTCAAAGCAAATCCAAGGGCCATGTCGGGCCATTATTTTCTAACGTTTTCTAACAAAGATCCATCGATGGCCAAATTCCAGAGATGTGTGATCCAGACTTCGCACATGATGCTCTCACACAGTTACAAGGGGAACGTTGTCTTTAGGACACAGATGGCAGATGTGGGACCTAAGACTCTGTCCTCCTTGGGAGACAGCCGCTAGACTAGCCTGGGAAACAGCTCAGGTCAATATACTGCAAATTCCCAGGCTCAGCCTCTGCCCATGCCCTGTTCCCTGTGCGCACACACTCGTTTCTGTTCTGTGAATAAAAGCTCATCTCCCCTGCAAGTCTCTGCTTTAAGTATGTTTCCTTACAGAGGCCTTCCTTGACTTTCTTTCTTCTGTTTTATTTTTTCTTCTATTATTTTATGTTATCATTTTATCTTATTTTATTTTATTTGAGACAAGGTCTTGCTATGTTGCCCAGGCTGGTCTCAAACTCCTGGGCTCAAGCAATCCTCCTGCCTTGACCTCCCAGTGAGTTGGGATTATAGGGGTGAGGCTTTCGATTGAAAATATCCGTCCTCCCAGCCCTGACTCCGACCGTGACAGCATCACTTCCGTTTATATTCCTAATTTCACAACTATCCAAAGCTCCTTTTTTTTTCCAGCGTCTATTTGATCTTCCTTCTAATATGGAAGAGTTCTTGTCTGTGTTGTTCACTCTGCATTCCCTGTGCCTACAACAGTGACCGGCACAATGGTCACACTGGGTGCTACTTAGATCGGTTGCTTTGAATTAAGAAATCTATTAAGCGCTTACTGTGTGCCAGGCACTGTTGCAAATGCTCATAATCATTAGGTCATTTCATCCTCACACAACCTATCAGGTAGGTACGGTGATCATCCCATTTGCATACTTAAGATTAAGTAACATTTTCCCCTCACTCTGCTCCCTCCACACGGGCTTCCTTGCTGGTTTCCTCAAATATACCAGGCATATTCTTACCTCAGGTCCTTTGCATCTGCCTTTCTCTCTGCCTAGAACATTTCTCTAGGTAAGTACAGAGCTCACTCTTCACCTCCTTTGGGCCTTTACTCAAATGTCACTTTCTCAACCCGGCCCTGCATGGCCATATATAAGGGGTACCCTCAAAAATCCAGAATTTATTTATAATTAATACGCAAAACTTGTTTTGACCTTCGGTCACCTTTCAAGGACTGTCTATGGGATGCAATACACCTGTCAAGACGTTTTTTCCATCATTCAGAACAGTTTTTGAACTTGTCGACTTTAATGCTTTTCAGTGCTTTTGCCGGTTTTTTTTGGTTTAATCTCTTCCACATCAGCAAAGTGTTTTCCTTTGAGGACGTTTTCCATTTGGGAAACGAACGATAATTAGTTGCTCCTCAGGGCAAGATCGGGTGACTCGGGAGGGTGAGACATGGGGTTCGTGTGGGTTTTGGTCAAAAACTGCTGACACTGAGTGCGTATGGGCAGGTTGTGCAAATAATCCATTGTGGAATGGGCAAATGAAAGAATCTCCAAAAAAAAATTTCACTGAAGCAGAACACAGCCTCTCACAACAACACTAGCTGGTCCACTGATGCCGATGGGTTTCTGGAACACTTACCTAGTGGGGGAAGCTTGTACCACAAGGGTCCGCCCTCCAGAAGATAATTCCATTAGGGAGGGGATCCCCCTTCTATAAATTGTACACCTCCACCCCGCCTCTGACCCTCCTTCCCCCGTCCTCTTTCCTAACCCTATTTTCTCCTTGTAATGATCTCTCCTCACTGGAAGTTACCTTCATGAGGGCTGGGATTTTGATGTGACTTGCTCACTGCTGTATCCTCAATTCCTAGAACAGTGCTAGGCACTCAAGTATTGATTAGAGGAATGAACGAACCAAAGGCCATTCGGTTCTTTGGAGCTTGAAGGCCGATCATCCTTTAAATAACTACAATTATTTGCCAGAAGAACAAGGCCAACTTTAAGGGGTCCGCAATTGGTTGGTACTCAAGGAAGGTTGAGATGGTAGAGGCCGAGGTTCGGAGACGGTAGAAGACGGGACAGGAAATAGACATTAGGGAGGGGTGGATTATCAGTGTCGGCGTAAGGGATGAAAGTTCACTGAAAGATACAGGAGAAGAATGTGTCATCCCTCCCACTCTGTGTGTATGGGGTGTGCACAGAAGGGGGTGGTTATACAGGTAGCAGGATATCTCTCAAATCTCAAGGTGTTACAGGTTTTTTCTTCTGAAAAAAGTTTCTCTATTCCCCAAGCGTTATCCAATAACATTGTATTATATTTTTGTATATTATTTTTAAGTTCAGAAAATTTATTTTTTAAAAATCTATAGCAACTCCTACTTTTCTTTTCCTTTTTTTTGAGTCGGAGTATCATTCTGTCGTCCAGGCTGGAGTGCAGTGGCAAGCTCACGGCCACCGCAGCCTCGACCTGCTGGGCTCAGGTGATCCTTCCACCTCAACCTTCCAAGTAGCTAGAACTACAGGTGCGTACCACCACACTCGACTTATTTTTTTATTTATTGTAGAGGCAAGATTTCACCAAGTTGCCCAGGCTGGTCTCAAACCCTCGAGCTTAGGCAATCCTCTCGCCTCGGCTTCCCAAAGTGCTGGGATTACAGGCTTGAGCCACCACACCCAGCCTACAACTCCTACTTTTTAATGAAGGCAATAAGGTGAGACCAGGCTGTTTTAAAAATAGACTTTTTATATTAGGGTTGTTTAAATATACTGAAATTGCTTGTTGTGAAAACCACTAAAACATTTCTCCATCTTTCGAACTTATTTTCATTTCTATTATTCACTACCAAACACTCTAAATTTCTTTCCTTTTCAAAGACGTTTGGGAAGGGGTGGTCTAGAAAGTGTGTTCTGTTCCTGGATGTTTTTCTTACAGCATTTGGTTAAATCTGGCCAAGGTGGACATTCAGTAAACATTCATTTTTTTAACAAAACACGATAAAAACTAAAATTCATTAGGAGGTGAGCCTGGGAAGTTAAATCTTGGCTTTCAGATGTTATACTCCAAGAAGAATTAAAAAGAATTTCCTTTTTATTTCGTGTAGATTTTATTAATTTCTTTTGTGGGTCAACCCAACATGAATATAGCACCTCTGAAGAGCATGTGATTCAGATGTTAAAAGGAAATGACCTCCTAAGTCGCTGACCCTCTCTTGCAGCTGCAGCATCTAAAATGGGTCCCTCTGTGTTGTGTTTCTGACCTGTGGATTATGTCATGATCAGCTGCACGTAAGTAGGTTAGGTGAGGTACTCTTACAAAGAGACGGGGATTTCCTGTGTTGCCCAGGCTTGCCTCAAACTCTCCTCCTGGGCTCAAGTGATCCTCCAGCCTCAGCCTTCTGAGTAGCTAGGAGTAAGGCACGTGCCACTGCATCCAGCTAATTCTTATTTTAACACCATGTCAGCCCATTCCATAAAGTTATGGACAAAAAGGAAATCTGAAACTAGAACAAAGCAACCATCAGAGAGAGCATACCAAAAATTACTATGTCGTGCAAGGGTAGCGTCAAATCACTTACCTTTTAGGAGATACTACTAAGTATCATTAGCAATAAGTATTTGCAATATTTTAAACTGAAGCCAAAATTTTGATTTTCCTGGTTCTTCAACTTACAGAATTTTCATAATTTTAACCCAACTCAAACGGCCTGTTGTTCATGTCATTCCTAACTTGAGACCAGCCAGTAATTTACTAACTGGTTGTTCATGGACATTTTTGGTTCTTTTTTGGATGATGTTTTGAACTTAGAAACCGATGATGACATATGTTTTTAAAAGTCTCATATTGCTTATGTCTGAATCAGCAGTAGATACATACTCTTAACGTAGTCTAGTTTTGTTTGCTCATTCCACAAGTTTTCAAATTTCCCAGTGATTCGGTAGACTTGTTAGAACGATTTTAACATAGCATCCCAGTCCCATTGTGTTCAGGGTGGCACTGGAAACCACAAATCATTTCATCAGTGGTAACCCAAAGCCCCGGCTTTCGTTTTAACAATTAACCTGAAATGAAGACTTGTGTTGACAAGCAGTTTGCCAACACATTACAATGCGATGACATATCTTGATCATTGTCTAAAATAATTCATCCATGAACCATATCCTTTAGACAAGAAGTCTGATTATTTCCTTAAGGAATCAGTGTTTATTTTAATCTTCTGAGAAATTTTTTATTTGTCTCTGTTCGGTCTGTGAGGTTGGCCGATGCCACGGGAATAAAGTAAAGAATTGCAGAGATAAGCAAAATGATGTATTACACTTCCCAGCGAGAAGGTCTGGGGAGGCACCAGCACTAGAGGAGCGTGGTGCAAGGTTTAAGGAGCGTGTGTATTTAAGATTTCTGTAAGGGAGTGGAACTAGAAAGAAAAATTCCAGCAGCTGCATTCTCAGGCTTTGAGAACATAGTTCTGGCACCTTGAGGTTGGGGTATGACACTTTTTATGACTCCAGTTGATGCCTTGCAGTTTGTCAGGGAGGCTGATTCCTCTCGATTCGGTCATCCTGGTTCTTCATGACTGAAAGACAGACTGGGAGTAGAAAAGATGAACAGTGCAAAGCAAGATTGGGAAGGGGGTTATAAATTATCAGTCGTTATCTCAAAGGGAAATGGTTCTGATCTTGGCTAATGACTAGAGGGTAAATTAAAGTGAACTACTAGAAGAAACATGACAATGCCAAGCAAAGTTAAAATGGCTGCCCTTTAACTCTCTTGGTCTTTTGACCTTTCAATCTCTATTAAAGAAAATTATAGAATATGTGATAGCATGTTCTCGTGAACTTTTGTTTTTTCTTTTGTTCTATTTATGTTCTGAAGTGGAATAAGAAACAAGGAGAATACTAAAGTTGTCTGATAACAGACATTATTTTAAAAGTTGAAAAATGGAAAATGGTAGCATTTATTTATTTATTGAGTCGGATTCTCACTCTGTCGCACAGCTGGAGTGCAGTACACACACTCACGGCCACCACGGCCTTGACCTGCTGGGCTCATATGATCCTTCCACTTCAGTGTCCTGAGTAGCTGGGACTACAGGGATGCGCCACCATGCCTGGCTAAGTTTTTGATTTATGGGAGCAAAAAGGCCTCATCATGTTGCCTGGGCTGGTCTTGAACTCCTGGGCTCAAGCAATCCTTTCGCCTCTGCCTCCGCCTCTCAAAGTGCTGGGATGACAGGCGTGAGCTACCATGCCCAGCCGGACTTCTATTGTTTGAACGTAACAATAAAAATCGGGAAACTTGACATAGACCATGGGCTTGTCCACTACAACTCTAGTTTTCCTGTGCACTCCCAGAGGTGTGGCAACCAAGCGGCTCAGCTTTTTAGAAAATATCTGAGAATAGATAGGGTAGAGGCCATATGGGATTGTGATCGAGAACGTGACATCTTGAGTTGACTGGTCTGAGCTCAAATTCTGGTGGTACCGCTTATTAACTATCAGAACTGAGACAGGTATCCAGCTTCTCTGTGTTTCAGATTATTCATATATAAGATACAAAAAAAGCCTTCTTATAGTACCCACGTAAGGCTGCTGGTGTAAGGACCACAGAAGACAATGGCTTTCAAATCTAGTAGGCAGTCTTCCCTCGCCACGTGCTCACCATTATGGTTGTTGTGTTCCAGGATAATTCTTCTGCCTCTGCTTGTACCTGTAAGGAATTTGTGCAGACTCCGTATTGGTTGAGAGGTCATGCCAGTGCGTTTAAATTTCTACCATGGAACTCAATCTTGTGGATGTGTTGCGGGAATTTGTTTGGTCGGGGTCTAATTCCACAGCCCTCGGGTAGACACACTCTTTCCCTTTGCTCCAGAGGAAATGTAGTTTAGAAGGCATCAGGCGATCAACATTCTGGAAGCAGAAATAGGTTTCTCTCTACCAAAGTAAACATCCCATCTTGCTATTATTTGAAAAAGTAAAAGTAGCTGCTTTCTTATGAAAGAAAAAAAAAAACAAGCATTTTTGCTCAGCGAAGTGAAACAGTCACTACTCTCTGCTTCTTCCCACAGTATCCATAAATATGCTTAGGCCATTTATTTAGCCGGATGGGTTTTGAGACCCTGCTGAAACAAGAGATGCCCAAATTTATATTTCCCTCAAATTCTACCACAAACCACACTCCGGAGGGGGGAAAAAAAAGTCGCCATGTAAGCATGTTTACCTTGAACTGACAAGGAAGTTAAAGCACATCCATGAGCCATGACTCACTCCTGCAGGCTTATAAAAGTGAAGGCACTGTCGGTGGGAAGGCAGGGGCCTCGGGCACAACCACTCAAGATGCATCCAGGTGTCCTGGCTGCCTTCCTTCTTTTGTGCTGGACTCAGTGCCGATCCCTGCCCCTTTCCAATGGTGAGGATGAGGACGACACGTCTGAGGAAGACCTCCAGTTTGCAGAGGTAGGGTATCTTGCCAGTCCTGATGATGTGGTGTGTCCCATAAAGTCCCCTCTCTTTTAAAAGCAGGTCACTGTGGTCTCTTTTCCAGCGCTACCTGAAATCATACTACCACCCCGTGAATCTCGCAGGAATACTGAAGAAGAATGCAGCAAGCTCCATGGTTGATAGGCTCCGAGAAATGCAGTCCTTTTTTGGCTTGGAGGTGACTGGCAAACTAGACGATAACACCTTAGATGTCATGAAAAAACCAAGATGCGGGGTCCCTGATGTGGGTGAATACAATGTCTTCCCTCGGACCCTCAAATGGTCCAAAATGAATTTAACCTACAGGTAAATCGTTGGTGATCTTTTAAACATATTTGTTAGTTTTTTTCTTATAGTACTATAAGAAAAAAATATTCAGTAGGCCTTAGATATTTTATTGGATGCTAAGTCAGTCCAGTAATAGCTTTAATACTGTTGCTAAGAGTGTCTCACAATGTTTATTCTTATTACATGAGTCCAGTATGACTTTTCCATGGAAATCTCAAAGTGCTTCTTTTAGAAATTAAATCAAAAGACAAGCACAAGTAGGAATTTGTGAACATGTTTGCAAATATAGTCCATCAGGTGTATTCATTGAACAATGCTGAAGATGAAGAGGGTCGCTCTTTCTAGGAACTTTACAGAACTATTCCATCCATTTGGGCTATATCAATATAATTGCAAACATTGCATGTAAAATAAGTTATATTAAAAATTGGAATATTTTAAATTTAGGGTGCCCTATGGCCAGATATTTGGAGATACTCAAACGTCTGATTGAATTCTTCACTTTTTATTCTAGTAGAACTTTTAAGGAAGCTATTGCATTTTGAGTTGAAAAGTAATATTCCAAGAATTTATGTTCTAAAAGCTCTCATTTTCCAAAAATTGAATGGCAACTTTCTCTGTTAAATAGAATTGAGAATTACACCCCTGATATGCCTCATTCTGAAATAGGAAAGGCATTCAAAAAAGCCTTCAAAGTTTGGTCAGATGTGACTCCTCTGAATTTTACCAGAATTCACGATGGCACTGCCGATATCATGATCTCTTTTGGAACAAAAGGTAATGGTGCACAATCATTTTTAAAACATTTTAAGATCCTAACTCTTAACTGGTTCCATTTTTGTTTCTTCTTTTAGTCATTCTTTGCTTTTTTCAACAAAAATTTACCAAACACCTGTGCTAGGTAATACTGGGTACGGTCAGATTCCTGACTCTTGTTTTTGTGTGTAGAGCATGGAGACTTCTACCCATTTGATGGACCTTCCGGTCTGCTGGCTCATGCTTTTCCTCCTGGACCAAATTATGGAGGAGATGCCCATTTTGATGATGATGAAACCTGGACAAGTAGTTCCAAAGGTACTATTTCCTATAAAGATATGATTTATGAACTATTAGACAGTGAACCCACTGGTAGGAAGTTAACATAAAAGAATAAAATACCAGCTGGGTGTGGTGGCTTACGCCTGTAATCCCACCACTTTGGGAGGCTGAGGCAGGAGGATTTCTTGAACCCAGGAGTTCAAGACAAGCCTGGGCAACATAGTGAGATCTTGTCGCTACAAAAAAATTGCAAAACTTAGCCAGGCATGGTGGCACACACCTGTAGTATTAGCTACATGGGAGGATGACCTGGAAGGATCTCCTAAGCCCAGGAGGTTTAGGTTGCAGTGAGCTGGGATCACGCCCACGCACTCTAGCCTGGGCAACAGAGTGAAACCCTGCCTCAACAAAACAAACCAAGAATAAAATACCATATTTGGTATTTGTTAATATTTTCTAAAAAAAAAAAAAGTTTATCTCATACATGTTACTGTCTTTACAGGTGATATCTCAACAAATGGCTGTTAAACATTTAAAAATGAACAAAATCTACTTAGTTTATCATTATGGCTTGAGGATTATTAATTAACTTTGAAGTAGGGACAAAATGTTTCGTCAATGTATTGGTATTATACATTACCTGTTGGCATACTGAAGAAGTACAATTTATTATAAATGGATATTTAGAAATGATTAGGGCTGGATTTATGGGTCATGAATGAATTGGATGTGAATTGAAATCGTTTTGTCCTTGGTGGAAATATTCATGGCAAAAGCTCCGTCAAATTTCTGCTCCCCACTCTATGAGTGACTTGATTCCAACTTGGCTGTTTCACTCATTTCATAAACACCATTCTGAGAAATCTAGGTAGTGTCTTACTCCAAACACGTGGCACAGACAAGGTGAAGGTTGTGTTTGCAAGAGCAAAATGAAACTGAGTGCTGAATGAAATCAGCTAGTAGTTGAATCCTCAAGACTCAGAATAAATAGGAATGTTAATTCAGGAAGAAAAGACATAGGCTATTCTAACCAGGGCCTAGCAACTAGAGGTTGTCTTTGTAGATGGCTGATTTTTTATTATTCATTCAAATTTTTTAAAAATTGTTTTCCCAAAGAGTAAAACTGGGCCATAAGTGATTAATTCCTTAACTCCAATGCCTCCAGTCTGTCCTTGGAGGGGAAAGCAAAAATACACCCTTATGCTCTGAGTACTTTACAGGTAAAAATGGTTTTAGCCTGAAAGAATAACATCTAGTATCATTCAGACAGAGCACGGTAGATCTCAGATTTAGGTTCCTGTATAAATTCTGGGTTTGAATGTTTAACTGAAATGAATGAAAATAGCCACAGGCAAATCTGAATTAATTTTTCAGCGGAAGGTCAAGAGTGGTATCCATAACTAGCCATTGCAGTGAAGAATTAGTGATCAGTCAGATCACACAACCGCTAATTGCTCTCATGGTCTGCAAGATTTGCTAAGTCGGTCCATTTTCTTCACTCACAGGCTATAATCCTAATGGCATTTAAGGTCAAACTGAATCCACCAGCTCCAGCTCTCGTGTGCTCTAAGAAAAAAAGTCACAACAATCCCCATTGCCTTACATGCCTTATTTTTCTTTCAGTCTTTTCTTTTTTTCCAACTTGAAACACCAGTAATAGGAAACTAAAAATTGGTGGAGAGAATGCCTAGAGGAAACAGTGTAAATATAGTGGTCTTCTAGAGCAAAGATGGCTAATCAGGTCTAGAGTTCCTGCTTTTCTAAACTCCAGAGTCTAGAGATATTCTGGAGGAATCATTTGGTTGGCATTTGTCACTACATGTATATCCAGGGTCCTATTTAGTGCATCCTCCATACTTGGTCCTTGTTTCTTCAGATGCTGCCTCCTGTTTGGATGATGTACGAGGCAGCACCTGGCCAAGGTGCCACCCTGTGTGACTCCCCCTGTGTGGGGAAGTCTTGAAGATTCTGAGTCTTGGAGATTCATCTCTGTCCACTTCCCTCGCCTGGCCTGAGAGTACAAAGAGCAAGTCAGAACTCCCAGAGCCTTTACAGTAAATCCTTTTTACTTACCGAGTATATGAGAGCAATCTGTTGACATTTTAATTGTGTAGGCAACAGTAATCAGAAGAACACTGCATTATGGATAAGGATTAAATCAATATATATATATTTTTGAGAAAGCAGGATTTATTGAGAGGACAGAAAAGCTCCCACAGTGGGAGGGGACCCAAAGGGGTTGTCCCTACATTAATATTTTGAATCTTCCTTCAAGCAACTGAAAATTGATTTGACAAAGGAAGACAGTGAAGAAAAAGAAAAGAGATTGTCAATGGCCAAGAAAGAAACACATGAAGTAGATGAAGAAAATAGTATTCCCTTCACTCACAGGTGATTGGGATACTGTGTTTTCTCATTGTGTCTTTGTTTTCTTGCAGGCTACAACTTGTTCCTTGTTGCCGCCCATGAATTTGGCCACTCCTTAGGTCTTGACCACTCCAAGGACCCAGGAGCACTCATGTTTCCCATCTATACCTACACTGGCAAAAGCCACTATGTGCTTCCTGATGACGACGTACAGGGAATCCAGACTCTCTACGGTAACTGCCAATTTATCAATCACAAAAGCAGAATAGATACCTTCATCTACCGTCTGAATTGCAGTCATGCACTGGCTAGAAATGTGTTGATCAACGATGAGCCACATATACAGCAGTGGTCTCACAAGATTATAATAGCATATTTTTACTCTGCCTTTTCTGTTTGTGTATATCTAGATACACAAATACTCATTATTGTGTTTCCAGCTGCCAAGGAGTGATAGGCTACACCATACAGCCCAGGTGTGTAGCAGGCTGTACCACCTAGGTGTGAATAAGTACACTCTGGGATGCTCACACCATGATGAAATCGTCTAATGATGCATTTCTCAGAATGTATCCCTGAGGTTAAGCAACGTATGACCGTACCACTGAATCGACCCTTACCGTTATTACTTTCTTGGTTTTGTTATTAAAACCTGGGAAAATGTATCCATTTTCTCTTTCCAAATCAAAGCACCTGCTCAAGTAGAAAATATTATATTCTCCCAAGTTTGTGCAGAATATAACTCCTTCCACTTGTATTTTATACATTGCAAGGTGCGTTTGGTACCCTCAAAACACTTCTGCAATAAGAAAGGAAAATATTTGATTCCTCATCTGACCAATGAAGAAACTAAGCCCTGGAGAGTTTAAAATAGTGTACCTGTGGTAGCACAATTAATGGTGAAAGTGAGATCTTAATTGGCGTTTATAAATTCTGAGTCTCCTTACACCCACTCCAATTAGCCACAGCAGAAACCACTCCTATGGCCTGTGGTCATTTTTAATCAACATCTACTTGACCATTGTGAGAAACTTTTCCCCCAAACTTTCAATAATATTTACAAAATAATTAAACTTCAACCCCAGTATTTGTTTACGGATTACCTGTCATAAATAGAGTTAAAGCCACAGTGCACGGTCAGCAGTGTAAACACTTCTGGAGACAGAGTTCAGGAAACGTTCTCAGGTCACCCTGGTCTGTTATTTCCCCTCTGGATTTAAATCCACCATAGCAGCTGGTATAGGTGTGGGCATGAACTCAAGGATGGCAAAGGAAGGTTGCCAATTTATTTTGCAATTCTTATTATTTCTAGAATATTCTGACCAAGGGGCAGATGATAGAACTAATATGGTCTAGGTAGAAAAAAAAGCAGTGTAGAAATATTATTGTGCATTGCACCCACTTCCTGTCTGCACTTATGTGAGCTGGAAGAAAAGTTACAAATGTGTCATATCCGGGTTGCTGAAGGTTTTGCAGAATATTACTCCTTCCACTTGTATTTTCTACATTGCAAGGTGCGTTTGATACCCTCAAAACACTTCTGCAATAAGAAAGGAAAATATTTTATTCCTCATCTGACCAATGAAGAAATTAAGCCCTGGAGAGTTTAAAATTTAGTGTACCTATGTAACATAATTAATGGTGAAAGTGAGATCTTAACTGACGTTTATAAATTCTAAGCTTGCCACTGAGATGCAGCTGTACTTTGGCAAACTGGTCAAGCCACAGGGGCTGACGCTAACAGCTGGTAAAATAGTCAAGAGGGAAAACTGAGATGAGGGTCCCACAGGGACGATACACCTTCAGAAATGACTTTAGGAGGAATGTGAGCCAGGTGCAGTGGCTCATGCCTGTCATCCTGGCATTTTGGGAGGCTGAGGTGGGAGGATGACTTGAAGCTAGGAGTTCCAGACCAGCCAGGGCCGCATGGTGAAACCTTGTCTCTACCAAAAAAAAAAAAAAAAAAAATTAAGTAAGAAGAAAAAAAGAGAGAGAGAGAAAGAAAGAAAAATGTGGTTCTCAAGACACAGGTTGGGCAAAATGTAGGGAAAGTTTTCTAGAGTCTTGCTACCCCTCCTCTATTTTTATTACCATTCTCAGGAAACCTAAGTTTAAAGTTCTACAGCATCTCAAGGGGTCTTGAAGGACGGAAACGGAGGCGAGGAAGGAAGTGGGATGACAGGTCATTGGCCCATTCCACAGGAGTTGTAGACAGACTTCCCTCCCTGGGGGAGCCCTCTCCAACTCGCCATCACAAGATCAACCTGTTATTCTATGACCTGCGTCATCCTAATGTCACACTCGGTAACTTCTCTCTTGCATTTCACGACCGCAGGTCCAGGAGATGAAGACCCCAACCCTAAACATCCCAAAACGCCAGACAAATGTGACCCCTCCTTATCCCTTGATGCTATTACCAGTCTCCGAGGAGAAACGATGATCTTTAAAGACAGGTACTCTTGAGTCTCCTTCATAAGATCTGTATGTGACCAACTTTTGTGAAGCCGTGTCTGCATCTTGTCAAAACATCCGGTCAAGCTTCTGTAGGTGAAGTTAACAGTAAAAAACCATAGAACTTTGGGCAGGCAGTTTATTTGCATATTTCAGATCAAATAGATGACTCGTGGATACACGTTTTACTTTTCAATGACTAATCTTAATGTTGTTCAGCTTCCTTTTATATCTTTGGTTGCATTCCTTCTTATAAAGGTAACCAAGTAAGTCTAGACATTAGACTTATTTTGAAAACACAAGTTCTGAAAGTATTGCTGTGTTAATACACACTGTTATTCATAATGTCCAAGTAAATTTGTTTAGGTGTGGAAAGACTTTGGCTCTGGATTCATATGCTAGAATTTGAGGGTGGGAATGAAATGAACCTAGAAATGCGACATTAATTTTACATTTTTAGGCCAGGCACAGTGGCTCACGCCCAGAATCCCAGCACTTTGGGAGGCCAAGGCAGGAGGATTGCTTGAGCCCAGGAGTTCAAGACGAGCCTAGGCAAAATAGCAAGACCTTGCCTCTACAGAAAGTAAAAAAATTAGCAAGGCATGGTCTTAGCATGCACACCTATGGTCTCAGCTACTCAGAAGGCTGAGGTGGGAGGATCACCAGAGTCCAGGAGACTGAGGCTGTGATGAGCTGTGATCGTCCCTCTGCACTCCATCCAGCCCGAGCGGCAGAACAAGACCCCGGTTCAAAACAAAACAAATACATTCAACATTTTTACATTGTTACAGTATGCTTATTTTTTTATTCATTCATTCATCCATTAACTCAACTCATTCATTGCTCTCTCAGCTGTGATCCAGAAGGACTTTCACCCTCTCTGTTATAACTTCCATTGCCTGGTGTTCTGGGTGTTTTCTCACGTGTCAGTTTCCCCACGCTCTGAGATCATGGAAGATGAAATTTGTGTAACTCCTGTCTCCTTTCTAGAGTCCAGCACTTTGCCTGGCACATTTGCTAGCCCCGTGTAAGATATGTAAAATTGAGCAAGGCATGGTCTCAACCCACAGAGAGCTTAGAGCCCCCCAAAAGCTGTGGAATTTCAAACTTGAACACCTAGGCTAGGGTAGCCACAACTTGTCACTGGCATTTAAAGGGAAATGGATTTTTCCCCCCATCACAGATGCAAGGGAGTGGTTGTGTCTAAATGATTGCTATGGGCGTGGATAGAGCTGTCTAGCAGGGCAGCAATATTGCACTTAAGAATATGACAGAAACTCCGTATTTTTGCCTTCTTTTTAGATTCTTCTGGCGCCTGCATCCTCAGCAGGTGGACGCAGAGCTGTTTCTGACGAAATCATTTTGGCCAGAACTTCCCAACCGTATTGACGCAGCCTATGAGCACCCCTCACGTGACCTTATCTTCATCTTTAGAGGTAAGCCCTCCGCTGGTGAGGCCTCCCACACGGCCCAGGTAGGCAGCGGTGACTTGATGCTACCAGAGACTCAGTAAAACGATCACGACTGAAAACCTATCTAAAGTAGTAAAACCTACCTAGATTGAAACAACCCATGGAAACCAGACAGCACCTGAAACCACCCTACCAAATGCCTCCGAATTTGACACATAAAAGGTCGACATTATTACTTATCATAGCCACTTTTTCTCTTAGTTCCTCTTAAAAATTATTTATTGAGAAAACATTATGACAATACAATATACATTTTGAATATGTAAAATAATATTATCCACAATTCTCCCTTCTGATAAGTCAGTTTATTCATTTTCTCACTTTCTTTCTTAGTCCTTCACCATATCTAACACTATTTTTACATCTTTTCTTTTTTTTTTTTTGAGTTGGTGTCTCACTCCGTTGCCCAGACTGGAGTGCAGTGGCCGCTTCCGGCCACCGCAGCCTCGACCTGCTGGGCTCCGGCGATCCTTCCGCCTCCGCCTTCCGAGTAGCCGGAACTATAGGCGGGTGCTACCACACCCGGCTAATTTTTTGATTTATTGTAGAGATGAGGTCTCGCCAAGTTGCCCAGGCGGGTCTCGAACCCGCGGGCTCAGGCAATCCACTCACCTCAGCCTCCCAAGGTGCGCGGGATTACAGGCAGAGCCACCGAGGCCGGCTACTTTGTTGATATTTTGAGGGCTTTTAATGCTGTGGTGTTTCACATTACTTTTCAAAATTGACTTAATCTGAATTTTATGGCATTGTTCCAGTTGGTCTTTCTACAAGATTTAGATTTAAGTAACTTGTTCTGAGCTCCTTTTAATATATATTTTCTCGTTTTACAGTAATGATATCAGATATTTTTCTGACTTTATTATGTTCCCTGTATGTTGCTAAGTACTTTGATTTCATTATTATAGCAAGCCTATGAGGTGGGCACAGTTTTATCCCCACTTTACAAACTAGAAAAAAACATCTGAAGCACAATGTGGTTAAGCAATTTGGCTAAAATCACTCCACTAATAGGAGTAGAAATTTGGATCCACAAAGTCTGTTTGCAGAGGCCATGCTTCCGACTACAATGTCATGTGAGGTATATGGTAGTGACAATGCAAGGAGCTGTCACAAACATGCCTTCTATGTGTACGGCATTCTCCTTTAGGTCAAGTTTAAGCATGTTATAATCATATACCCTATCAGCTGCTTCTGCTGTAGCATTGTTTTGAGCTCTCAAGAATAGTGATATGACTTAACCACCTTTTATTTTTTTATGCAGACTTGTAAAAAAGGCAAAAAGGGCCCAGCAGAAAAGGGCAAAAGTGGAAATGGAGGAGGAAAACCTCCTTCTGGTCCAAACCGAATGAATGGTCATCACCAACAGAATGGAGTGGAAAACATGATGTTGTTTGAAGTTGTTAAAATGGGCAAGAGTGCTATGCAGGTAATATTTTTGGTGTTCTTCCCAGTTTATTTGTACATTTTAAATTTGTTATATATAGTCCTGATTTTTCGAATTGCATTTTAAAAATATACTACTTATTAGGAAGAAAAGCAAGAAACTAGTCAAAAAATTCTAGGCATCTATCTATCTAGACATAAGACCTTTAAGCTGTGTCTTGACTCATTTTCAGCTGCATTATTTTCTTTTAATGACATAAAGTAAAAAGTCATTTAGTCAGAAATATGCTTGGGCGAACCCTGGCTGTGAGGTTTCAATTTCCCCTGAATTTGTAAAGCTGCCATTAAAATATGAAATCCTCTGCCCATATATAATTTTTGCTTGAATGACCTAATCTAACCACTTATTCACTTTAGTGAATTGAGTTATTTTGGTCATTGATATCTATTACGTATGTCATTACTTGTGTTTATTTCTTAGCAGAAGAGTACAAAGTTGGAGGTATATCCACGTCAAATCATCTTAATTATGTTTCTTTTGCATAATTTTATGACATTAGAAGCACAGACTTTATAATGTTGACGAAATACTTACGATAGTTGAATAACTATTATATTCATGAAATATACATACTTAATAAAGTTTCTATTTAATTTGTAAGTGCTAGAGGGAGTAGTTTTTCTTCATAGAATTAACTTTATTGATAAGTGTACATGGATGGTTTTCTGAGCACTAATTATATAGACTTTTGGTTATTAATAAAAACTGAAACAAAAACTTGTTTATTAATAAAGAATTGTCTAAATATGTATAGATTTGTAAATAAAAGTTAAAGTATCAATTGAGACTAATAAAGAACAATTTTACCAGTACAGTGTAAAAATATGTGTTTAAGCTTTTATTAATTTCACAGAGCAAAGAACTTATTAGGTATCAAATTCATTCATACCATTCTAATTTACCTTCATTTATTCTTTATTAAAGATTGCTTTTATATAGTTTCGATTAGGGTGTGGACTGTTTTTCTCATTTAGTGTTTTAAATTATTGCTTTGAATATACACTTCGTTTTTTTTTTTAAATAGTCTTATTATATTACTGTATTATGGTCTATTTAATCATTTTCTCATTTAAAAAACTACATTTCTGTCTCCAGTTCCCCTTTTGGCTTAATTTCATCAAGGGGATAAACTGTCTCAGTTACTGTATTCCATTTCATTACTTTTTTATATTATGCATTTTCTCTGTAATATTTTAGTCTAAATAGTTATCTTTTTTTTTTCTCATATCTTTCATTTTTGTTAGGAACAGTATCTTAGTCCATTCTGGCTGCTATAAAAAATGACATAAACTGGGTAGCTTATAAACAACAGAAATTATTTCTCACAGTTCTGGAGGCCGAGAAATACAAGATCAAGGCACCTACAGATTCTGTATCTAGTGAGGGCCTGCTTTCTGGTTCATAGATGGTACCCTCTCACTGTGTTCTCACATAGTGGAGAGGGCAAGACAGCTCTCTGGAATGTCTTTTATAAGGATACTATTTCTGTTCATGAGGGTACTGCCCTCAAGATCTAATCTCCTTCTAAGGGACCTGCTTCCTAATACCCTCCCATCAGTGATCAAAGTTCAACATATGATGAGGCATGATGGCTCACACCTGTAATCCTAGCACTTTGGGAGGCCAAGGCAGGAAGATTGCTTGAGCTCAGGAGTTGAAGACCAGCCTGGGCAATATAGCAAGACCTTGTCTCTGCAAAACAATAAATAAATAAATTGCCAGATGTGGTGTTAAGTGTGTGTAGTCCCAGCTATTCAGCAGGTTGAAGGTGCAGTGAGCCAGAATCATGAAACCCTGTCTCAATAATTAAATTAATTAAAAAAAATAAAAATCCTTCAAAAAAAAGGTTAATGTTGGCCGGGCTCGGTGGCTCAGCCTGTAATCCCAGCTCTTTGGGAGGCTGAGGTGAGTGGATTGCCTGAGCCTGCGGGTTCGAGACCCGCCGGGGAAACTTGGCGAGACCTCATCTCTACAATAAATCAAAAATTAGCCAGGCATGGTAGCGCGTACCAGTAAGTAGTTCCAGCTACTTGGGATCGCCGGAGCCCAGCATGTAGAGGCTGCGGTGGCCGGGAGCGGCCACTGCACTCCAGTCTGGGCTACAGAGTGAGACTCCAACTCAAAACAAAACAAAACAAAAAAGGTTAACGTGAAGGTTGAGGGGACACCATCAGAATTTTCAACTCATAGCCACAGCTAATTAGGCTATCTTGTCTAATCTGTAGGGTTCTTAACTTTTTGACTCATCAAAATTTTTAATAAAATATGAGGGGTTAGCTTTATATTTAATTCTTTTTGTTAATGCATAAAGAATGAATATTTTCCTTATTTCTGTGTTGCTTGTGAGTCATCATATATTAAGATTGTACCTCTATGCCATTTGTTTTTTTGCTTCTAAATATATTTCCCCTTTAAAAGGGAACATCTACAATATCTTTCCTTTGATTTCCCTGAATCTTTTCACCGCCGCCTTTTTTTTTTTTTTTTTTTTTGAGTTGGAGTCTCACTCTGTTGCCCAGACTGGAGTGCAGTGGCCGCTCCCGGCCACCGCAGCCTCGACCTGCTGGACTCCGGCGATCCTTCCGCCTCAGCCTTCCAAGTAGCTGAAACTACAGGCACGCGCTACCACACTCGGCTAATTTTTCTTTGGATTTATTGTAGAGATGAGGTCTCACCAAGTTGCCCAGGTGGGTCTTGAACCCGTGGGCTCAGGCAATCCACTCACCTCATCCTCCCAAGGCGCGGGATTACAGGCTGAGCCACCAAGCCCGGCTGCCTCCATTTTTTAATGTGTATTCCTACTTGTGTTACTCTTCTAAGACCAAATTTGATCAAGGAAGCCCCCTGTTTAGAAACATTCAAGGGCTTCTCCTTATCTAACAGTTCCAAACTAGATTTCCTTACACCATGCTTTCTATTCTCTAGCCACAGTATGTACTCTGCCCTCAGGTTTTTCTTTTTCTTGTTGCCAGTGTAGTTTTCTTTTCCTCCCTTTCATAACAAATAGGACTGTCATTCTTCTTCTGAAAAACATTCTCAGATACTATCTCCTTCTTTCTAATATGTTTTTTACTCTTTCCATTATAGCAGTTAGCATATTTATTATTGTTATGTATATGTCTGACTTTGATTCTAGATTGTTAATTCCTTGATAAAGAATCATGTATTATTCATTTTTTATATCCCAAGAATATACCAGTAATTATAAGTGAGAGTCAAATACAAGACAGGTTGTTGGTTTTAAAATAGTTGTGGCTGGGCACAATGGCTCATGACTATAATCCCAGCACTTTGGGAGGCCGAGGTGAGAGGATTGCCTGAGCCCACAGGTTCGAGACCATCCTGGGCAACTTGGCGACACTTCACCTTTACAATAAATAAATAAATAAAATTAGCTGGACATGGTGGCTCATGCCTGTAGTTCTAGCTACTTGGAAGACTGAGGCAGAAGGATCGCCTGAGCCCAGTAGGTCGAGGCTGCGGTGGCTGTGAGCGTGCCACTGCCCTCCAGCCTGGGCAACAGAGTGAGACTCCAACTCAATATATATATGTGTGTATACACACATATATATATATATAGTTGTTACATTTTAAGAAAAGAGAAACTATGCATGTCTCCTAATTTTATTAGAAAACAGATGTTGAATTTTATTGAATAAATTCTCAATACACGATTTGATGTTTAAAATTTTTAAACATTTCAATGTGGTCGCTTACATTATTTTTATTACAGAAGATTTATATTCCTAGAATAAACTCTGCTTGATCTTCATGAATTACTTTTTAATGTGATGTGGTAGTCTCTTTGTGAGATTTCATTACATGTTTTTGTATCTTTATTGATGAAAATGACCATTGTTCCAGTTATCTGTTGATGCATAACAAACTACCTTAAACTTAGTGATGTGACACAACAGCCATTTTATTATGCTTAATGATTTTATGGTTCTGTAATTCAGACAGAACTAAGTAGGAATGACTTTTCTATGTTTTATGATGAGTAGGACCTTAGCTGGGATTGTTTGAATGCCTAATGCTAACACAGTTAGGGACCATAATCATCTGGAAGCTTCTTTACTTGTGTTTGGTGCCTAGTCTGTAGTAATACAGAGGCTGGGCTCAACCAGAACTGTTACCTGGAGTATCTACAAATGATCTTTCCATGTGGATTGGGCCAGTATGGCTTCTGGATTTGGAGAGAGTGTCTTGAGATATAGTGTTCAGTTTGCTAGTGCTCCAAGAAACCAATGCAGCTGCTGCATGGCCTTCTGTGACCTAATTTTGGAAGCATCACTGCATACTGTTTTAGAGAAGAGGACATAGATTCCACCTTTTATGGGGGAGCAACGTCAAAGACTTTGTGACATGTTTTAAAACTATCATAGTCCCATTATCTTTTGCTATGTATTGCCCATATCCTATTTGGGAAAAATTTTAAGCACATTTGCTTTGTAAATTATGTTGGTAAACATATATAATTCAATTGTAGGAATTAAAGTTTTAGAATAACTTCAGTCAGTCTGAGCCAGGTAGTTCTTAATTAATATTTCCTTAATTTTTTCACTGTGTAATCATATTATCTTTTTTGTATGTGAAATTCTACATGTTTCAGTCATTGCACCTTGGTTTAGTATTAATTAATATATCACTTAGAAACATTTTCTTTTCCCGACCTTTTTTTTTTATATTAGGTGTTTATCATCCTGATTTTATTGATTTGCTTATTATTTAGAAGTTGTTTTTAAATTAGTTTTGTGGTTGTCTCTTCTGCCCCTGAAGGAGTAAAGTATTGCTTTTATTTTTTACTTCAGTGCTATTTTCTTTTTTAAAAAAATATATTGCGATATTTCATATACCATAAAATTCATCTTTTTAAAGTGTAAATCCAGTGGTTTTTAGTATACTAGGGGGGACCCCACAAAACCTATGATTATTTTGAGGAGGGCAAGCTCCTTGTAGTTCCAGGCTTGCCCTGCTAGATGAGCATTCTTGGAACCCATTGACATCAGTTTACCAGCTAGCATTCTTGTGAGAGACTGCATTTGGCTTCAGTAAATTTTGTCTGGAGATTCTCTCAACGTATTTGCCCATTTCATGATGGGTGATTTACAAGTATACCTGCCTGCACCGTGCTGAATGTTCAGCAGTTTTTTACCAAAACCGGCATGATCCCCATGTATCATCCTCCCTATTCACCCAGTCTTGCCCCCAGGTGACATTTTTTTGTTTCCCTGGATGAAAAAAAGTCTTCAGAGGGAAATAATTTTGCCGATATGGAAGAGGTAGAAGCACTGAAACGGCAGAAGCACTGCAAGGCATCAAAATTGATGAGTTCTAAAACTTTTGAGCAGTGGAAAAAGCATCTGGATAGATGTATTGCATCAAACGGAGAGTATTTTGAAGATGATTGAAGTTTAAACATGTAAGAATAAATACATGATTTAAAAAATAAGTTCCAGTTTTTTTGGGTCCCCCCTTGTATTCAAAGAGTTGTACAGCCACCATCAAACTCTAATTTTACAATATATTCAGCTTTCCAGAGAGAAACCTCATGCCCATTGGCAGTCACTTCCCTCTTCTTAGGTCTAGGTAACTACTAATTACTTTCTATAAACTTGCCTATTCTGGACATCTCATATAAATGGGATCATGCAATATATGGTTCTTTGTGAGTGATTTCCTTAACTTAGCACTATATTATCAAGGTTCATCCATGTTGAAGCATATATTATAGCTTTATTCCTTTTTATTTTCAAACAATGTTTCATTGTATGGATATATCACAACCGGTCCATCCCTTGATGCTCATTTGGGTTGTTTTTCACATTTTGGCTATTGTGACTAATACTGGTATGAATGTGCTTATACAAGTTTTTGTTTGGATGTATGCTTTCGTTTCTCTTGGATGATAAGGTAATACTTGAGAGTTAAATTGCGGTGCTGTATAGTAACTTATGTTTAACCTTTTGAGGGGTTGTTAGACTTTTTCCAAAGTGGCTATACCATTTTCCATTCCTACCAGCAGTGTTTGAGCATTCATTTTCTTCACATCTTTGCCAGTGCTTGTTAATGTCTATTTTTTTTTTATTATAGCCATCCTAGTGGGAGTGAAGTGGTACTCAGTGTGGTTTTGATTTGCATTTCCTTGATTGCTAATGATGTTTAGCCTCTTTCCATGAGCTTATTAGCTATTTGTATACTTTATAGAACTGTCTATTCTTATTCTTTGTCCATATTTTTAATTGGGTTTGGACTTTTTATTACTGAGTCGAAAGAGTTTCTTTTATATTTTGGGCACCAATCCCATATCAGATGTATGATTTGTAAGTATTTTCTCCTGTTTTGTGGGTTGCCTTTTCAGTTTTTTGATGAATTGCTTTGAAGTACAAAATGTTTTAATTTTAAATAAGTTGAATTTATTTTGTCTTTTGTTGCTTGTACCTTTGGACTAGAATCTAGGAAGTCTTTGCCAAATGCAAGGTTACAAAGATTACTTCTGTGCTTTCTTCCAAGAGTTGTATAGTTTTAGCTTTTACATTTTAGTCTTTGATCCATTTGTGTTAACTATTGTGTGCATGGTGTGAGATAGGCGCCAACTTTGTTCTTTTGCATGAGGATAACCAGTTGTCCCAGCTTCATTTGTTCAAAAGACTATTCTTTCTCCAGTTGAATTGTTTAGGCATTCTTATTGAAAATCAAATAAACATCCATTTATAAGGGGTTATTTCTGCACTGTCATTTTTATTTTATTGATCTACATGTCTAACCTTATGCCAGTGCTTATATTAGTACTATATTGTCTTGAGTACTGTAGCTTAGTAGTAAGTTTTGAAATCATGAAGTGTGAGTCTTCCAGCTTTGTTCCTTTCAAGATTGATTTGGCTCTTTAGTCACACACTTGAAAGCAATAAATGCAAACCTAAATAAGAAGAAAAAAACAAAATTGATTTGGCTACTCAGGATCCTTTGTATTACCACAAGAATTTTTAGATCAGCTTTTTTAATTTCTGCAAAGAAGCCTACTTGACTTTTGATTGGGATTGGTGCCCAAAATATAAAAGAAACTCTTTCGACTCAGTAATAAAAAGTCCAAACCCAATTAAAAATATGGACAAAGAATAAGAATAG
>CAUYQG010105323.1:0-13121 GCA_963574415.1 Tarsius wallacei
TTGTTTTTTGTTTCACCTCTTTCACATCAGCAAAATGTTTTCCTTTGAGGACTTTTTTTCATCATGGGGGGGCGGAGATCAGGTGAATAGGGCAGGTGGGGCACAGGGGTCAAGGTGTTTTTGGTTAAAAACTGCTGAACACTCAGCGTGGTGTGGGCAGGTTCATTGCCATGGTGGAAGAACCCAGTCACCTGTTTACCACAACTCGGGACGTTTCTTCTGCAAATCGTCTCTCCCAACAACGCTAGCTGGTACACTGATGCCTATGGGTTCCTAGAACACTTAGCTAGTGGGGAAAGCCTGTGCTACAAGGGGTCCACCCTTCAAAAGACAGTTCCATTTTTCTTTTGGAGAGTACCCCCCTCATAGTTAAAGTTCTTAGAACCCAGCGTGACACAGAGGTGTGTTATATAAGAAACAGGGACACAGGAGGCCACTAAGGAAAAGTGCAATTGGCCAACACTGGCATTTCCTAAATAAGCGCCATTTGGACAAAAATACTTCCTCTTGGTCAGTATCTACTTTGCTGGGGGTCCTGATATTGGCAGTGAATGCATCGGGTTGCAGGGCCTGATATTGCTAGAGAGCATTGTCATATATCTCCTCTTGTTTGAACTTCATAGAAGTCCTTAAAAACTGGACTCACTGTGTCACATATATATGTGTGTGTGTGTGTGTGTGCGTGTGTGTGTACACATGTGCCAAGGAAATAAATAATTGAGAATATATATGTATTTATGCATGTGTGTGTATATTTATAGAAAAAGAGAGAATGCCGGGTTCAGTAGTTCAAGCCTGAATCCCAGCACTTTGGGAGGCCAAGGTGAGAGAATTGCCTGAGCTTAGGGGTTTGAGAACAGCCTGGGCAACTTGGCGAGACCTCATCTCTACAATAAATCAAAAAATAAGCCAGGCGTGGTAGCGCGCGCCTGTAGTTTCAGCTATTTGGAAGGCTGAGGCGGAAGGATCGCCTAAGCCCAAAAAGTCGAGGCTGCAGTGGCTGTGAGCTGTGTGCCACTACACTCCAGTCTAGGTGACAGAGTGAGACTCCAACTCCAAAAAAAAAAAAAGAAAAAGTGAGAGTCTCCGTGACCATGAGAAGCATAATATAGTCTGTATTCAGAGTTGTATTTGATGTCATAAATGAACAAAATCTGTTATGGCATGAATATTTATAGGCATAAAATACTTGTAGATATTAACATACACATATGTAAATAAATAAATATCTATATATGATACACACACTTCTGTAGAATAGGAGAGAGTAAGCAAGCATGCTGATATTTGGCTATTTCCTAATTTTAGCATTTAAATGAAAAAAATAAGGAAAGTAGAAAATGTCAATAGTTAATATATTTTAAGAGCAATTTTAATAAGTAGTTTATAAAAACATTTATTATTACATATAAATCAGAAGAAAACCAAAACAAACAAACCAAAGAGAAAACCAAATGAAAACCCCTCTCACTTTTACTAGAGCCTAGAAGACTTGCTGGCAAAGCAGCAGATCTAACACTAATTGGTGTCAGCCAACGTGATTTCAAATGTTGCAGAGTCCAGATGAACAGCATGTCTATTTCTAAAGAACTCTGGCTCACACCTAAAGTAACTTAGCATATGTTTATCAATGAGATTTTGCTAATAAGGCACTATATATGTATTAAAATACAAGTGTTGATCTCTCTTTTTCTGGATTTATGATTTTATGCCATAGATGACCATATGCCCCTTAGTAGAAACTTCCAAGTAATAATTAATTATGTTGTTTCAAAAACATTATTGGATGCTTTGGGTTAAGTTGTGAATATTAGAATGACATTAGCAAAATCATCAAGTGAAAAATACATAACCCTATTAGATTTGCTATACACAGATTCTATGATGAATAATTAAAACATTCCCACCAGACTTCTGGTTTCAGATGGCAGAATGAATCATGATTGCAAAATTGTCCTTCCTACAGACCTAATTATAAGTAAGTGAAAGAAAATTCAAAAAATGCCCAACTTCAGTCATGCAAAGAAGGAAGCTGGTGGCCATTTAAAAAATAAATGCTTCTATGAATCTATACTCTTTAATCAATACCAAAAAAGGCACAGAGTTCAAGTCCTACATTGGTACTAAAGTAATCCTTACTAATGGAAGTGGCTACTTTCTTTATAACAATACACACATACCCACACACACACAAAGTCAAATGTCATCATAACATTTAACGGGGACACAAGAATCATTCTCATTATAATCAAGAACATAACAAGAATGTGCTATCATTTTAAATCGCTCTAGATATACTAGGTAATGCAATAAGATAACACGTGTAAAAGAGTTATAGGATAACCAGAGACATATTTATCATTAACCTTAAGTGATGTGAGTATGCCTAAGGAAATCCCAAAATGTCAAATTAAAAATACATTGGGAATACTAGATAATTCGGTAAAAAAGTAATATACAAAATTATCATTTAAATGCGTTAGGTGTAATGAAGACAAACTAATTTTCACTAGCAAACAAAAACACAAAATATTGTATACTCTATGGAATACTGTTTAGACATTTAAAAAAAGCATGAAATCACATGATTTTCAGCAACATGAGTGGAATTGGAGGTCATTATGTTAGGTGAAATAAGCCAGGCTCAGAAACACAAATATCACATGTTCTCATTCATATGTGGGAACTCAAAACAGTCGATCTCATAAATATAGGGAGTACAGTGATAGACCATAGAGCCTGTAAGGGGTGGGTGGGAGAGACAGGAGGGTGAAGAGAGGTAGGTTAACAAGCACGGGTACAATCACATGGTTAAAAGTATAAGTGCTGTTGTTTCACATTTGAGGAACCCGAGTTAACAACAATGTACTATACACTTCAAACTGGCTAGAAGAGAGGACTTAAATTGTTCCTAACACATAGAAATGATACGTACTCAAGGTGATGGACACTCCAAATACCCTGACTTGATCATTACACATTCTATGCAGGTAACAAAATATCACAAGTCCTGATAGATATGAAAATGTTATGTATCAGTGAAAAGTAAATAGATAAAAACATAAAATATTAGGCATGATTCTAAAAGAAGTGTATATAACTTATGAGATACAAATAAAGAATAGCCTAGACATATATTATTACTCATTATAAAGTTATAATTTTAGGCCAGCATGGTGCCTCAAGCCTGTAACCCCAGCACTTTGGGAGGCTGAGGCGAGAGGATTGCCCGAGTCCAGGGATTCAAGACCCAGTCTGGGCAACTTGGTGAGACCTCATCTTTACAATAAATCAAAAAATTAACCAGGCACGGTGGTATGCGCCTGTAGTTCCAGCTATTTGGAAGGCTGAGGTGGAAGGATTGCCTGCACTCCAGCCTGGGTAACAGAGTGAGACTCCAACTCAAAAGAAAAAAAGTTACAATTTAAAAAACTTTTAGGGGGGAAGAAATAGACTTACAGTAAATGGAACAAAATAAAATAATTATGAAACATACCCCAAATATATGAGGATTAAATCCATAGTACTCATAAATATCAAATTGGTGTGGAAAGAAGGGTTATTCAGTAATTGGTGTCAGGACTCCAGGTCCATTTGATTGGATTAAAATATGTATATTTTCATGTGGATGTGTGTGTGTGCATAACTTGATGTATGAATGTGCACATGTGTATATATGTAAGCATGTACTCCATCCTTTACACTAAAATATATAAATAAACATAAAAAGTTTAGAAGAAAGTATGGTTAAAGTCAATCATACTCAGTGATCTATCACAGGAACAAAGAACAGAGTACCATATGTTTTCACTCATAAGCGGAACTTGAACAATTATTATAATACTATAAGAAAGGGATTGGTAGTAGTGGGGAACTGCCAGGGAAGGGAGGTGGGATTGGCAGTTGAGGGAAACTGCTAGGGGAGGGAGGGGCACACCTCATCAGGGTACCTGCATAATCAACGTTTGTATACCTAACCCCGAATTGTACCCCACATCTTTTAAAAGAAAAGAAAGGAAAACAAAATAAAACAAGAAAGTATGGTTGAATTCATTCATAATATTTGAGAGAGAGAGGTGTTTTAAGTTGATATCAAAACCTAGAAAACTCAAAAATAAAAAAATACTAGATTTTATTACACATATGGATTAAATTTCTGTATGGCTAAATATTATAAACAAAATAAAAATGTAGAAAACAAGGTGGGAAAAATATATGCAATATGATGTCAAATACACATGCAATTTTCTTAATATACAACGAACTCAAGAAGTCAAAAGACAAGCACTATACAATGAAAACCAGTAATAAACAGTAGGTCTCTAGAAACATATACACAACTAATGGACAAATATAATTTAACCTCCTTCACAATGAAATAAATGTATAGCAAAACAATGAGATTGTATTTCCACAGTTCAGATTGACAAAAATTTGTGAATTCAGTAATCATAATGCTATAGAGATTATTTAAATACTAAGATTCAACTGCACTGTTAAAGTATAAATGCTTGGATTATTTCTTATGGGCAGTTTACAATCTCTATTAAAATTACAGAAAGCTCAGGGTTTCTCTGATCTTAGATTCCTTTGCAACTCTTAGAAATGTATTCTAAGAAGACACTCCTAGAGGTTCACAAAGATATTTAAATAATTGTCTTTCACATCATTGTTTGTCTTAGCAATGAAAGCATCCTTTAAGAGAGGACTGACCATTCTAAGCAGGACAACACTGCTATTAAAAAGATGAGATAGGCCGGGCTCGGTGGCTCAGCCTGTAATCCCGCGCTTTGGGAGGCCAAGGTGAGTGGATTGCCTGAGCCCGCGGGTTCGAGACCCGCCTACGCAAATTGGCGAGACCTCATCTCTACAATAAATCAAAAACTAGCCGGGCGTGGTAGCGCGCGCCTGTAGTTCCAGCTAGTTGGAAGGCTGAGGCGGAAGGATCGCCCGTGCCCAGCAAGTTGAGGCTGCGGTGGCCGGGAGCGGCCACTGCACTCCAGTCTGGGTGACTGAGTGAGACTCCAAATCAAAAAAATAAAAAATAAAAAATAAAAAGATGAGACAGAGCTGTAAAAGAAAAACCAAGATGAATGGTTGAGAGAAGGAGGGAAGAAATCAAGTAAGCTAGCTGGTATATACATATCTATAATGACAACTATATGTAGGTATATACACAAATATATACTATATACATAATATTCTATAGAAAAATAAGTAAGAACTATTAATGGTAGATTTGGAAAGAGGATATGGCACAAGATAGATGTTCACATTTCCTTTCACAGCTTTCTATATTACTACAACTTTTTGCATTTCTTACTTTTTTTTTTTTTTTTAGTTGGAGTCTCACTCAGTCACCCAGGCTGGAGTGCAATGACACACTCATGGTCACCACAGCCTCAGGCTGCTGGATTCGGGTGATCCTTCCACCTCAGCCTTCCAAGTAGCTGAAACTACAGGTACTTGCCACCATGCCCAGCTAATTTTTTTTTTTTTTTATTGTAGAGATAAGGTCTCACCAAGCTGTCCAGGCTGGTCTCGAACCCCTGGATTCAAGCAATCTTCTCACCTCAGGCTCCCAAAGTGCTGGGATTACAGACTTGAGTCAATGTGCCCGGCCACGTACTTGTTTGGTTTTAATTTTTATTTTATTCATTTTTATGGTGAAAGGCATTATCTGGGTGGTAAATTATGGACTTTTTTGTTTGTTAGTCTCTTCTTTATAGTCTTTACTATTAAAAAGAAAATACATTGTTTAATATATTTTAAATTATTTCTCTGAATAATCAATTACTATTTAAAATAAACTAAAATACCCCATATTTGAGATACTGATTTAGGTTCAATCCATATAGACACCTTGTCCTAGAGCAGATCACAAGCTTTGTCTGAGAGACAGAGTTTAATTCTATCCAACTCTGTGGCACCTGTACCATCTACTATAGTGCCTTGAATACATGAGATGCTCAGTGCAATTTTATTAAAAGAAGCCATTTTACGATTGAATAATGTTTTCACTTATCTTACTTAAGGCTAACTAACTGAAACATACCTGTATAATTTTCTGTTCCATGGACATCAATCTAGATGCAAATATATTGATAATCTCTCAAATGAATGAACCAATCCAAACTCAACTGCTCACTCAGTTTACAAAAACAAAACAAATAATCAACCATGTTAGCTCATAGGAACAGCCATCCCTTAATTCCTAGCCATAATTTTATAATGGCAGTTTTTAAAAAAATCCTTACTTCCAAAAGTGTTCAAAATGAACAGTTAGAATTATATGAATAAATGGAGATTCATTGGATGGATTCATAAAGGGAAACTGAAATAATAAGCACTTCTGAAAGCTATTACAATTTAAATCATTTGCAACAGTATGCTAAATTAGATTCTTTAACCGAGGCCCATGATAAAATAGACAGCAGATAGCTAAGTGAGTTGTTAGAAACACCACACAATAGCATTTACAAAATGTCAGAGTAGCATGACAAAGAACTGGTTAAATGGCCTAAAATCTGGTTCTTCTGTGCTTACTTCTCAAGTTAAGAGAAAGGAGGGACCCCTGAAGAGCCTAGTATGCTTTCTCTGAGTTCATAGGGCAAAGTGGAATGTGACTGGTCCCTACTCAGGAAATGTAGAGGGCAAAGTCAGCGATGGATAAGCTGCTTTCGGCACAAAAGTGCAAGGGTGTTGCTGTATTGGGATTAGGCTGCACCCTCAGACTTTGTTGAAGCCAGGGATGAATGAGAACTTCCTGAGATATGGGTTACAGAAGAGACAGGGAGCCAGGCTGCAGCTTTTGTGTCTCCTGTCCAGGAAAACCACATCAAGGCTAACGAGACCCCTACAGAGAGTTGAAGAGTAGACCTCCAGGGAGTTAAGAAAGGAGCAGAGAGCTGGAGAAAAATATATCAGCAGTGTCACAGACGTGCTTTCAAACATTCACAGTAGAGGCCTCTAAGGAGCTTGAGAAAGTTCCCAAGAAAGAAGGAGACCTGGTAAAGCCATCTCAAGAAAGTCAAGTAAGTCTCAAGAAAGTCAAATAAGAATTTCCTGCCCTCCTTCACCTCTCCTCTCCTGACCCTCTCACTTGGACACTAGCAGAGTCAGAAATGAGTCAGCAGCTCAGGGAGAAGTGAACTGCTAAAGAGGAAAGACAGGAAGTACCGATGGTCCCTCCTTATTCTGAAGTCCATTCTGCCGCAGATTTGAGCTGAAAGAAGGGCCACAACTTGATGTTCATCTGCATTGTTATTAAAGATGGATCACCGAATGGAAACTTCACATTCTAATTTCTGAATTGAGCTTCCATTTGCTACTTAAAGTGGATCCTGGATCTCTGTGACCTCACTTAATTAAGGAGGAAATTGGAACTCAGAGAATTTAAGACTTGGTTTTTGCCAATTACAACTCCACTTATTAGTAGAAAGCTGAGACTGTCAACCACAATTCCATTATTGTATTGTAATCTTTTGAAAAATAAAGGGTGGTTTGATTTTTTTTTTTTCATTTTAACAGAGAGGAGTCAAGAGTGAAAAGTTCTCATGGCCTTAAGTCTACCACAAGTGTGTGGTGCTGTAATAAAGTCTGTTGAAAAACTGCATAAATTAACTTTCATTTTCTAAAGACAATAAATGCAGTGTTTTGCCTGACTATATGCACCATGAACAACATAGCATTTTATAGCATTTCTTTTATGCATAACCTCACTTGCATATTATTAATATTTCTTGACTAGATTAAAAAGCCTTAGATATGATTTTGCCTGAAATATTTCAGTTCAATGTCCCCTTTGGGGAATTATTTTCAGCCTTAATTAGTTTAATTGACAAGGCAGCCAGGAGACTTGAAACAAGAGGAAAACAAGAATATTGAGGGGAAAATAATAAGGTTTCCAGCATTACTGATAAAGAGACCCTAAAACTTAGCAAATTCCAGGACCCTGGAAAACTCATTTGTTGTTTACTTCGTTATCACTTTATATATATATAATCAACCTTATTCAGTACAGTTAAGTTCCTTCCCGGAATGTTTTGAATAGTTTATTACTATGATCACCAACTTAAAAACTTTAAGGCCAGAATCATCAGTGTTTCATACTGCTAGCAATTTTGTGTAAAAAACAAGTTTGCAATCTCTCTTAAGAGTGCTGTCACTACGGGTTTTGTTTGGAGAAATAAACTGAACATTTAATTCTGTCCCCACCCTGCACTCCTCCCAAAGAAAACCACTTGAATTGTAATTCCATCCAATCTCCCTCTGGACCACGGTTCATGAATTTCAGGGGTAAAAAATCTTTGTCATAGCCTTGGGAACTGTGTGGAATCCACATAATTTACTATTTCCTGTGATTTGTCAAAATGCCATTCTTCCCAACAGACCATTTTTCCCCCATCATGAACACACACACTCCACTGATAATAACTTTAATTATCAAGAATATCCAAAATAGACTATAATTTAACAGGATTACAAGTGTATTTAGTTTTATTAAATTAAAACAAACAGATCCCTAGACCTTTCCCCATCAATTTTAGTCAGCATCTTGCAAGTAACAAATGCAACCTATTTATTAAATGTCTTTAAAAATGGCAGACCTAGAAACAGTGCATGACCGACCCATAGTTATGTGTGACTTGAAGAATATTGACTTTCGTTACAATTGCAAGTGCTAGAAAGTTACCGTAATGCTTTTTAAATTTTTTTAAACGATTTCACATCTTATTTTGTTAAAAATGAAATAAAGTACAGGAATTGGCTTGATATGTGTGGCTTCCCCATTTTTTCGTCTCTCTCATGGGCCTCCAGTGTGCTCATATTTCCTTTTGGGCACCAAAGGAATTCCCAACATTCTTGATGCAACTCCTCATTCATGTAGCCCAAGGCACTCACTGAAAACCCACTACCAGGCTTCCAGAGCACAGCTAAAAGAAAAACCTGAAATCTGGCAAGAACTTGTTTTTTTTGTTTGTTTTTTTTTTTGAGTTGGAGTCTCACTCTGTCGCCCAGACTGGAGTGCAGTGACCGCTCCCGGCCACCGCAGCCTCTACCTGCTGGGCTCCGGCGATCCTTCCGCCTCAGCCTTCCAAGTAGCTGGAACTACAGGCGCGCGCTACCACGCCCGGCTGATTTTTTGATTTATTGTAGAGATGAGGTCTCACCAAGTTGCCCAGGCGGGTCTCGAACCCGCGGGCTCAGACAATCCACTCACCTCAGCCTCCCAAGGCGCGGGATTACAGGCTGAGCCACCGAGCCCGGCTCCAAGATTTTTATCAGTGATTTAGACTATGGTTTTGAAGAATTTTTACAAGTGTAACTCCACTCAAGCAAAATTGTCACAAAGGAGAAATATATAAAGTGGGTGAAATGGAATGGCTCTGAGAAGATGGGGGATGAACAAAGGCATTTCCACACACCTGTAGGTCTTTCCAGATCCCAGGTAGAGAACTCCTGACCCAGTTAATTGACTAACTGTTATTGGGACTCACCATGTGTCAAGCATCATGCTAAGAACTTTACAAACTATTACCTCATAGACTCATCACCACCACTTTCTATGAGAAAGAATCCCTTATTAGCTCCATTTTACAGATAAAGAACCTAAGATCAAGAACATGGTGACACAGCAGACGGTAATGGATCTGGGCTGGGACACCAGGCTTCCTGACTCCAGAGCTCAGGCTTCTAATGGCTGTGATGCTTGGACTTCAGTGAAAGCATGCCTGATACAGGCATGTCAAATGTTGGGCAGTGCAGTGGGGTGTGGCACTGGGCTCACTCCAGGCAACCCGCAACCGGAAATGCACCATCCAGCCAAAGTACACCAGCTCACTTTGCCCTCCCACCTCCTTTCTATCTCTTATCTCCTCTGCCCCTTCCCCTTTCTCAGCTACTGACTGGTGGCCCCTCTTGGGCTGTGGCATTCTTTGATCCGGTTTGGTGTTTGTGGTTAAACACAGGCTTCAGCCCGGGGTGATGTTCCCCTGCTTTTCTGATTGAATCTGACACTTACTTCTGCTTCTCCAGGGGCCCACATATCTGTTTCCAGTGTTGCGATGCCCCAGGTGTGGCCACTAGAATGCCAGATGTGGGTAACAGTCGCCACTGTGAAAATTCAGGGTGAACAGCAAGTGTACTCTGTTTCTTTGACTTAAACAGAAACACGAGACATTTCCGTGTGAGATGAAATTAGGTGATCTAGTTCCCACACTTCTATGTGAACTTCTTTCCTAGTAATTCCCTATCTTGAGCAAAAGTATTTCAACGTTGCTTTGAAAAGAAAAAGTTGATTATTCCACACGGGTATGTAGTCATGAAACATACACTTGTAAGAAACTCAAGAAATTGAACTGCTTATTTCTTCTCACAGTATATATATTCTGTAACATTCAACAACAATGCATATAAAGAAGAATATTCAGGCCAGGCATATATATATATACAGTGACTATATATATATAGTGAGCCACTATAATCCTAGCACTCACGACTATAATCCTAGCACTTTGGGAGGCAGAGGCAAGGGGATTGCCTGAGCCCAGGGGTTCGAAACCAGCCCAGGCAAGTTGGTGAGACTTCAGGCGTGGTGGCCCATGCCTCTAGTGTCAGTTACTTGAAAGGCTGAGGCAGAAGGGTTGCCTGAGCCCAGCAGGCTGAGGCTGTGGTGACTGTGAGCGTGCCACTACACTCCAGTCTGGGCAATAGATTGAGACTTTGACTCAAAAATAAATAAATAAATAATATTTGGTTTTTCGAGGAGTATTAGAAAAAATATTTTCACTCTGATCCTCCCAAAGTTCTCTCCATGATATGGTCCAAGTAAACCATGAGTCCAAGGAATCTGGGCTGCTACAGGAGGCTTTCTTGGCTCCTCCTGCCTCAGCCTCCTAAAAGGATGCCTTGCAGAGCGCCAAGAAGATAAGGCAGCCCGACGGCACCACCTCCACATTGCTCAGACCCTGCTGTCACTCATAATTTTCTGTCACGGAGTAATGTTTTTTCAAGTTTCTTAAGACTCCTGTGTCCACCATGGGGTTGAAACCTTCGGTAATTTTCTAGACACGAGAAAGTGCCTGCTTCTCTGGGGAAATGTTAGGCTTGCCAAAGCCTCAGCTTTGATACTTTCTGTTGGAATTTCAGGCTGCTTAATCAATAATGTTTCCAGAGTTTGGAACGTCCAAAGCGCGGAAGAGAAAGACACGAGAGTTAATTGGAGATCAAAATGTCATCTTAATTATGACAAAGGCTGGCTTGGAGGATGTAGCTTAGCAACCGAATTGTACACAGACTGACCCACCTACTCACAGGTAGGACTGGGTCACCACAGAGCTATCTGTGTAAAATTCAGTGTGTAAAGGAGCAGCCCCAAACGTGTGTATTCCCTGTGCAAGGGTAGATGCCAAAGGGAAACAAAGAAGGAGTGTGCTCATCTTCCCCAAAGCTTACCAATGTGGGGTGGAAGAATACATGATCTGAGGTGAGACTATAGAGGTTCTGGCAGTAGCCAGTGGTTTGGCCATCAGCAACTGTCAGGGGCTTGGGGGAAACGGATTGGAAAATCAGAGACAAGGAGCATAGGCATGTGAAGGACACGAGTGAAGATTCTGTGTCATGTGTTAAGGCCCGCCTGAAGCATCCACCACAGAAGTGCTGAACAAAATAGACAAAATTTCTTGGCGGGTTGTTAGCCAGCCTTTGCCATTGCTAACCCTGGGTCTGGCATGATGGGCACGTGAGCAGACTGGCTATGGTGGCAGAAATGGAGGCTCTGTGTTGACCAAAAGCATGGGCTCCTGCTTCCCAGGGCCAGTCTGGTAACTGCTGCCTCTCCGTGTTCAAATTGTCAGCTTTATAGACCAACACTGGGGTCCCCAGGAGAGACTGTTTCTCAAGGAGGCCAGCTTGAAGGTCCCTTCCATCCAAGGAGGGCCAGTGGTTCATCCTCATCGGGATAGATACTTATTCCAGATACGGGTTTGCCTTTCTTGTCCACAGCCTCAGCCAGCACGATCTTCTGGAGGCTTTTGGAAAGCCTGATCCACAGATACAAAATTCCACCCAACACAGCCTCTGACCAAGGGATCCACTTTACAAGGAGGGAGCTGTGGCAGTGGGCTCATGACTTCATTTACTGTTTGAATGGCACAGTCATGGCTGGTCTGAGTACAGCGGTGTTCACAAATTATTGATCACAACCAGTAATAGTTATCTTTGCTCCTTTTCCACTCACACTATTTCACCTGACTAGTATTAAACAAAAAAAAAAAAAAGAAAGAAAAGAAAAGAATGCAGGTTTTCCATTTTTCACTTGGCACTGCCTGAGTGGATATTGTACAGTTTTCACATTTTGATTTTCTTATATGCTTTTATAGACTGAATTGTGAGCCCCCGAAAATACAAATGTTGGAGTCCTAACCCCAAGTACCTCAGAATGTGTCTATGTTTAGAGCTAGAACCTTTAAAAAGGCAATGAATATAAAATGAGGCCATACTGGTGGACCCTAGCCAAGATGACTGGTGTCCTTGTAAGAAGAGCTTAGGACACAGACGCTCACAGAGGAAAGACCACGGGAAGACTCAGGGAGAAGGTGGCCATCTACAAGCCTGTGAGAGAAGTCTCAGAATGAAATCAACCCCACTGACCATCCCTGCCCTCATCTATCCCCTTCCCCCACCCCCCACCTTTTTTAAAACAAAGGCAGACTGTTACATGTAGCATCTTGTTTGGGTCTCTCTGGAGTTTCTGGAAGCTTGACTACTACATTTCACTAGTAGACCTTGAGAGCTTGTTTGAAGGTTCTAGCTGGCGAGCATAGCTACTCTTATGCCCTTGACTGAAGACAGTACTCTTCTATGAGGGAAGGACGTTCTCTTTTGACAGAGTGAGCAACTTCAGAAGGCATGCATGGAGCAGTGAAGGAGGAAAGGGACACCCACCTATCCAGTCAGATCAGCCAAATAAGCCCTGGCGACCACTGGGGCGACACGTCGCAGCCAGGTCGCCCTCACGTCCTTGATCTCAGACTCCCAGCCTCCAGAACCACCCCGCCTGTGGGACTTTTGGTTACAGTAGCCCTAGCAAACAAATATAGTGAGGAAGGCTGAGACCC
>CAUYQG010105324.1:0-14287 GCA_963574415.1 Tarsius wallacei
CTTCTGCTCAATCCGTTTGAACAGTGGTCCATTCTCTTTCTTTCTCTCTTTCTCTCTCTTTCTTTCTCTCTATATCTATCTCTTCTGCAGAATCGGCTCCTGCACTAGACAGGAGTCCAGTGTATCGGCTCCTGCACTAGATGGGAGTCTAGCCTCAGAATCGGCCCCTGCACCAGACAGGGGTCCAGTCTCTTTGTTCCCCAGGAATAATCACTGACACCACCACACCTTTCCAGGGACACTCTAAATCTCTACACGGGGGCTGGTCCCCCGCACTCCATCTGCTCAAAAATCTTATGTTACTCCAAGCAAAAGACAAATTCCTCATAACGTTGTATAAAACCCTACATGACAGGGCCCCCAGCACCTTTCTGACTCATCCTTTCTCTTCTTGCTCTCTCTGAGCCAATTACACATTTCCTTGATATGTCTCAAACCTGCCCAACTTGCCCCAACTTCAGAGGGCCTTTTCCTTGACCCTCTGCTGGAAACATTCATCCCCTCGCTTCTTTACAGTTTTTATCTAAATGTCAACTTCTCTACTAGACCTTCTCTGGCCACCCTCTCAAAAATTATAATTACCAGGACACTTCGTATTCCCACTTCCCTATTTTTTCTCCTCAGCACTTGTTACTATCTAATATAATGTATGTTTTTAATATATAATAATATAATATATATTTTTCTTACTTGTTAAGTGTTTGTCTCCCCCTATAATGCATACTCAGTGAAAGAAGAGATTTTTGTCTGTTTCATGTTCTGCTATTTCTTAGCACCTAGACCACTGTCTGTTATGTAGAAGATGCTCTAGATATTCAACTGAATAAATCATTTTTCTAAAATAAAATAGCACATGAGCCATATTTTATCATTAAATATTCACTAAATTAGTATTCATTAAATTAATAACTTTTTTCTAAGATGAAGTTCAAAAAAACATATTTTATGAGGCAATTTTATTGCAGTGAACCAGAGACACAAAATGCTGTTTGTTTCACTGCAATTGTACAGAGTATATTATTATGCAAGCATATCATAAGCACCATAAATATTTGGAATCTTTTCCTTATGCAGATATTTTCAAAGTAATAGTATAATTGACCACCATGTGTAATTTCTGTTTCTTGTCAGTGATTGATTAGATTTTCTATCCTCGACTGCTAATTGTGGTAAAACTCAATTAAAACAAAATCAAAGGAAAAATTCCCTTCCTTATTTCTTGGAAGAAGACTGTATCTCAGCTGAATTCATTTTGTGGTGGAATTTATTTGTTCAAATAGCATATGCATATTTCAAATAAAGGAGAGAAAGAAAAGGAAGAAAGGACAGACCTAGAAATTTTTAACTCTTCTCCTAACCTCTTTAGGTAAAGAAAGACATCTTTAGTCACTTGAGCCCTATAGCTTTTGATGCCAAAAATTTCCCCTACTACTTCCTTCCTTTCCTGACATATTTTTAAAACAGCCAAATGCAAAAGGAACTCACCATGTCTTTGCAATAGGAGGAAGCTGTGAGGAAGCTGTGCATTCCCTTTACTGTATTCTGGGATATTTTTAGCAGTTCGCAAGAATAGTTTTTGACAATAGCAAAATACAGCTCTTTGAGAACTAGTTATTTAAACCCCTGCTGAATGTATCCTGAAAAAAATTAGAGAGTTTTATTAATTAGATAGCCTGAGGAGAGAATTAAATCTTGAGTCACCACCCTGTGTGCCCAAATAAGTTGAAATCTTCAAACTTAGCCTTGTAATTAGAGGGTTCCAGTGAGAGAGACAGAGTAGACACTATTCACATGGAACCTGGCACACAGCATGCCTTAGTGAGAGAAAATTGCAGCAGCAAGTCCAGCAAAACAAATAAAAAATAGGTGGCATTGAAAATGTGTATGCCTGACTTCAATCTCCAAGAAACCAAAGGAGTGACCTGAAATTTACTGTTTTGAAAAACAGGCCTGTGACATTGTCTTCCAATTTACACTGAAATGGTTGTGCCATTATCTGCATAAAGGTTAAGAAAGGAAAAGTTTAATTGCCCTACAACTTGCTGAAGGATATAAAGTCAAGGTTGAGAAATCAATGGAACTCTTTCCCCAAGCTCCAGCAAGCAATATTTTTATCTGATAATTTGTAGTGGAGCCCTGGTGAATTTCATGCAACTTCAAATATTCTCTAAAATAGCATGCCATGTTGTATCTCCCATACACGAGAATGCTTACTTTTCAAATATATGACATATTTCAAATCATTTGCATTTTAAAGGTCTAAGGAATTTTAATCACTGATCAGTTTTAACCCACGTTTCCTGCATGCGTGCATAAGCGTACACCCTCGACTTTGCCTTCCTCATAAAAATTCTCTCTTAAGCTCTTACTTTCATGTGTTTTTAAAATGGCTCAGCTCCCCCGCAGCTCTCATCAGCCTGCCTTCCCAAGTGGTCCCCTGCCTGGGAAGATGAAAGGCCCTCTTCACCTCAGCCAGGGCTCCTGTTTTGGCTTTCACGCTGATGGAAAATAACTTAAAGATGGGAAAGTAACAGGGTATCACAGGCTGACCTTGAGCTGGTGTGATGCATTTCCTCTCGGGGCTTTTTCAGCTCTCACGTGGTTTTCCTCTCGGGGGCTTTTTCAGCTCTCACGTGGTTTTCGTTCCCAACTGTAAAAGGCAGCTACCTAATTCTCAAATTTCTTTAATTAAAATAGATGTTACTGGTTCATATCTACCCAATCATTCTAGAATATAAGAAACCAACATATTTCATGGTATATTAGTTTACCCTAATTACATAATGAGTTTCTTGAGGATGGGGAAAATATTCATTATTTTATTTCTCAGAGTCTGTATGTGTTGTGGTTAGGAGCACACACTGTGGAGTAAGGCTGCCTAGGTTCCAATCTCAGCTCTCTCCCTGATTAGCTGGGTAACCTTGAGCAAGTTACTTAACCCTTGCATGCCCTGTTTCCTCAGCTATGAAATGGCAATAATGCTATCACTTACTTCAAAGAGTTGTTATAAATATTAAATAACTAAATATATGAAATGCTACATAAGCGTAAACTATTTTTGTTTTATTTTTCTCTTTTGCTAATGCAGTGGTAGATATACAGTTAGGAATCTTGGTGACATTTAATGCCTCCAGGATTTTTTTTTTAAATGGTCATATCTACTAGATAATTAGTACCAACCACTTTGACAATGACTAAAACCTTTTCATGTCCAGAGCAAATGCTCAATAGACTCAACATTTGGCTATCCATTAGCGAATATTTATGACTGCAAGGCCAGTTTCTTTATGTATGAGGAAATGGTGCTCTTGTCAATACATCACACATTACATTTCTCAAAGAATATGCAGTCCATAATATTTAAGTGATTCTCATGGTATTATGTATTAATACCACCAATAAGCTTTTATTGGTTGATGATTATGTGCTGGGCACTGAGCCAGATATTGAGGACAGAGAGAAAAGCAAGACATGGGCCTTTAAAATAAGCTTGAGATTTAGTTGGAAAGACAAGGTATCTTCATCAAGAGATAAATAAAACAAATGGAAACATAAGGTCAATATAAAATAAGTGGAGCTGATCATGCTCTAGCAATTCAAAGGTTATTCTGGGGTTGGGCAACTGAATATCATAAGCCTGTGTCAATGGATAAAGTGACAAAATAGTTTAAAGTGGGAAAATGTGAGATCATTCATCAAGGATCAAGTTAAAACTAAACTTGTAAAATTTTTAAATTATGATTTATAAGAAGGTATGTTTGGCCTATCAATTTCCTATAAGAAAATTATCTAAAATGCACTGAAGGCTGACAACTTGACAACAAAGAAGGCAAGAAATGGGTACGGTTAAGATAAGTATTGAACAGAAAACCTTATCAACCCCTTGTGTACACCATGCTATAGCCTCACCTGAACTGCTTCAGGTGAAGCAGTTCTTGTCATTTTGCCTCCAGAAAGAGATGACCATTTTGGGAAAGGCCTGTAGTCTTACTCATCATTGTATCTCCAAAGTTATTGGCATATAACAGAAATAAGAACCCCCCCAAAGATTCAGTGTATAATAAATATGAGGTAGGCTTTGAAATTTAAAAGGCATAAATACTGGTCAAATAAAAGGAATTTACAAAGCACACAGTAAATCTACATATCTCATTACTTTATAAAGTAGATATGCTGAAAATGCATATAAATTTTAAAAAGGGGTTTAATATAATTTAAAACATATTAAACAAGAATGTTTTTGTCTCTAAATCTCTGAGATTGATACAAAGGTAAGAAACTATGTTCCACCCCTCCCAAAACATACAACATGTTATAATGTAAAGAGTGTGAAACTTAAGGTCAAAAGAGCTGAACTCATACTTCATTCTACCACCTCCTACCTTTATGACATTGGTCAAGTTAAAATCCCTATGAATCTCAATTTTCATCATCTGCGTAATGGGGATAATAAGACTTCCCTTATAGAATTGTTGAGTAATAAATATAATAACATAGTTGAAATTATATTAAGCACAAATTGGTGTTTATATATAAGGTATGAAATAATTCCTTCATACCAGTGAGATATAGAATATGACATTGAAGCTTCTTAAGCTCAGTATCTGAAGTTTTCATTTACCAAATTTCCAATTTGCAATATATATTCCAATAAGAAAATACTTATTTTATGATATTATGTATTTTTGCCATGGGCACTTTAGTACAAACAGTTACCTTTTATTCTTAGAATGTAGGGCTAGCCTGGAAGGTAGGTGTGTGTGGTGGTTAATTTTATATGTCAGCTTGACTGAGCACAGGGTGTCCAGATTAAACATTATTTTTGGGCGTGTCTGTGAGGGTGTTTCTGGATGAGCTAGCGTTTGACTCAGTGGGCTCAATAAAGTGGATTGCTCTCCCCCACGTGAGTGGGCATTATCCAATCTGTTGAGGGCCCGAATAGAGCTAAAGGCAGAAGAAGGAGGAATGTGCACTTTTTGCTTCATTCCTTATGCTTGTGCTGGGACATTTCATTTCATCTTTTTTGCCCTCAGGCTGGGATACATCATAGGCTCTCCTGGTTCTCAGACCTTCAGACTGGGACTGAATTATACCAGTGGCTTTCCTGGGTCTCCAGCTTGCAAATGGCAGTTCATGGGACTTCTTAGTCCCTGTAATCACATGAGCCAATTCCTCATAATAAAAGTTTCTCTGAGAACCCTGACATACAGTGGGGGTAAAGTGGGGATTCTGAAGGCCTTTTAAAAAAATGCCTGAGGATATTACTAGTTCTAAAAACCCTTGCCATCTTCCTGCCATGAGCAGATACAAGGGGTGGTATAAAGTTTACTGAATAAGCACTTCATTTTTAGGGTTGAGGCAGATATGCCAGGGTCCTGGTGTCAAAATGAGCTGCTCAGAAGTCCTGGCTTCTGGAGAGATGCAACACACTAGTAGGATAATTTTTCTTCGAGATTATATTAAAACTTTAATATCAAATGGTAAAAAGAAGCCCACATTTGAATGAATTCAGTATTATTGACCCCTGATGGTATCCCATACAAACAGCCATAAGGGTCTTCAAAAGTCTGGTTTTATAAAACAAACAAGCAAATAAAAACAGGTTTGTTATAAATGACGTATTGGTTTGGCAGAGAGCTCACCAAATATCTCTGATAATATCACTTCTCTCCTCAAAATCCTTTGGTGCACTGGTTTTCAACCTTATACAAGATTAGAATCACTTGGGAAGCTTTCAGAAGTACTGATGCTCAGGCCACATTCCAGGACAACTAAATTAGAATCTCTGGGGGTGGGACCCAGGCATCAGTATTTTTAAAGTTTCTCAGATGTTTCCAATGGCATCCAAGGTTGAAAACCACTACTGCAATGGCTTTCTATTTCCAGCTGAATCAAATTCATGCCCCTTAGCTTGGCATTTCAGTCCTGCTTCATGTTAATCTCCTCTATGTTTTCAGCCTTGTATCCCACATTCCCAATGCCCTGGCTTAACCCGTCTTTCTCTTCATGCACTGTTTACCTGCTGATGATGCCCATCCTATGTTTATTTCCATTTGTCTCACCTCTACTTATTTGAATTATGTTCACATTTCAATATCCAGCTCCAATGGGAGTACTGCCTTGAAGTTTTCTTGATGTCCCAGTGTGGTGGTCTTAAACATGCTTACAAATTCCTTGATACTACTCCCATGAAAAGGTGGAGTCAAATTCGCTTCCCTTTAAATATGGAGTAGCCTTATTGAATCCATTCTAATGAACAGAATATGGCATAGGTGACTTTGACGTAAGACTAGGTTAGAAAAGTCCATACAGTTTCCACCTGGCACTCTCTCAAGATATAGGCCAAGCTGGAGAGAATAGGTGGAGGGTCCACAAAAAGACAGGGTGAGATGCCTAAGGAGTACCAGCTGTGCCAGCCCATCAGGCCTTTGAGTATAGTGACTGTCAATTGCCAGATGCACAAACAAATGAGCCTGTAGAGATTCCTGTCTTCAGATTTTGAGTCCTCCAGCTGAGACCTCAGACATCATGAAGCAGAGACAAACTGACCCTTCTGAACCCTGCCCTCATACCTAAACTACAGAATAAGAAGTGGGTATTGAACACCACTATAACTTGGGATGACTTGTTACACAACCTTAATAGCTGAAATCTCACACTTTGCTAGTTTGTTTTATGTCTCTTGCCTATGATACTCAATATATTCTTTCACTATGGTTATTACTAAATATGTTGTATGTTCCATCCTAGTTTGCTAGGTACTTAATGGCAGAGCCTCTGGTTTATTGATTTTTGTATCTTTTACAATCCCTTGCCCTAAAATGTGCTCAAAATTTGAGTGAAGTTGTAACTTCCATCATAGATAAGAATTAGCTCTGTGAAGCCACCATGCTACTTTTGCCTGGTTTCAAATTTCTATTTATAACTGTCAACTGTATTAACCTGCTCTAATTAAAGGCCTTGTATTACACAGAGACCATACAAAGACAACAAAAGGAAATGTTGAGTATGAGTGTATAAGACTGATAACAGCGACACATAATTAATGAAATACAATTATAAGTTCAGATAATATGCGTTATAAATCTGGCATTAACTTTTCTAATCTTTACTCTCTCAGGAACTGATACAATTCGCAGTTCTGTGGCTAAGGGGAATGTTGCTGACTTTGTTAGGTCTACAGTCGCTTCTTTTCTTGGGCTGGACATGTACCCCTGTACCTGGTGTCCATGTCCCACTCTGCCTGTGCTGGAATGTTCATCCTTTTTAAGTGTTATATTTTTATTTATTTTATTTATTTTTTGTCAATGCAAAGAGTGATATGGTTTAAAAGACAGCATGACATGGTAGGACAAGGGTTGAAATCTGGGGTTTCAACCTTATCAAGATTAGAATCACTTGGGAAGCTTTCAGAAGTACTGATGCTGATCACATGCATACCACATGACTGATCTGCCTTGACTGATCTACCTTCACATCTATGACACTCAAGCTCCTTAAATGTAAGGAGGGAGGGGAATTCCTATCTTGCAGGATTGTTTGGAGAAATACATGCGATTAACTATATACAGTGAATTGTCAGTGACTGGCACGTGGTAGGTACTAAAATCATTAGATAGCTTATCAATTCCCTTCAATTATTATGGAAAATTTACTTTGGGTTTAGAATTTTGTCACCTTTATGTATAAGGAAGTTCATTTTTCTCCATCACACTCTAAAACATGGTGGCTGTAGCTGTGACTTGTGACTTGGTTGGTGTCCCCCTCTCTGTCTCTTTTTCTTTCTCTTTTCTTTCTTCCTCTTTGATCTGCTTTTCTCATGCTAAGATGAACTAAGACAAAGTATTATTTCAGCCCCTGATGTGTTGCCTTGAAGAGAGACATTCTAAGATAGGTGTGATCTAAAAAGCAAAAACACTACTGAGAAGACATCCTTTGGCTTCATGATACTTCCCATGTTATAGTTTTAAACATTCCCCTGGCTGTAGTTTTAGAACAGAGATTAGGTATATTATAACTTTATTACTACTATGAATAGATTATAAATTAATTTTTTTTAAAAGTACAGGCTAAGAAGATTAGTACCAGCTCTCTCCCTAACCCTTTTTCTTCACTTAGAGAAACTGTATCTGTCCACCTGTTTTCCTCTCTCATCATTAATTCACAAAACCGAGTCAGTGTTGTAGTGAAATAATTCTCAAATCTTCCTAGCCCTCAAACCACTAACACAATAAAGTCTAGATCAGGATATCTCAAACTTTAATATGAATTTAAATCACCAGATGACTTTATTAAAATGCACAATCTGACTCAATAGGTCTGGCTGTGGTCCAAGATTCTTCATTTTTAACAAGTTCCTGGGTGATTCAGATGATGCCATGGGTTTGAATACATTTTGGATTACTAAACTCTAGATTACAGCAATAACCTCATTACTGGGCTTTCTGTCCTCACTCTTGCCTGTAACATTCCTGACAGTAACACTGAAATAAGAAATGTAAAATACAAGCTTGATTAAACCTCTTTCCTGTCCCCACCTCCAGCTCCAACTATAATATCATTCTTTTCGATAGACCCCTATAATTGTCAAGATAAAGCCCAAACTCATGGTTTATGAGGCTTCTTAGAATTGCATCCCTGCTTGCCTCTCTAGCTTAGCTTCTCTCTACTCCTTCACTCAACATATATTTGATAATGTTGACAGATCCTGAACTGTTTCTACTTCTCTAAGGACCAGCGATAGCCAAGAGCTTGCAATGCCCCCAGCAGAACTTTATTGCCGCTAACACTTTTCAGGTGCTGCTCCTCCGTTTTGAACATGACCATCTCTCCCCTGCTCACCTGCCTCCTACTTTCCTGGTTAGAGCCTCCTCATCATTTAGCATCAAACTCAGGGATCACATCTTCTGGAAGATTTCCCCTACCCTCATTGAAATATTCCTTCTGTACGGCAATCTATTCATAACTTCTACTTTTCACAGTGTCTGAAACAGAATAAGAACTTAGAAACCACTTGACTGAATGAAGAGCACCTATGGCACTGCATTGTAATAGGCTGTTTGACTATTTCTCTGTTGTACATTTCTTGAGAGTAGGAACCAAAACTTTTATCTTTAGTAGTGCAAAGGCAGCTCATTAATATTTGTTGAATAACATGAATGAATAAATGTGTAAAATAATGAATTAAAAGGTGACATAAATTACAGACATAAGCAAAGTTACATATAGGTTAAAATGTTGTAACTGAAGAAATTAATAAATGCCAAGGCTCAGACAGGATGGAGACAAGCAGGAAAGAGTGGTATTTAGGCTTCTAGGTTTATGAGGGGTATAAGAAAGACTGCTATGAGTAAAATTCCTTGATATTTAGGTTTGGTAGAAGTTGGATGCAAATGTGACCATATGGGAACAAACAGTTTTGAACAAAGCAAAGAGAATCTACAGTTATAAATTCAGCCAAAATCATGATTTCACAGCTTATCCAGATGTTCTGCTAACGTTTAAAAAATTCTCTTGTTTTTAAGTATTCATTACCTTGTAGAGTAGCTAACCAAATATGTTATCATTTAGGGAGTGTTTCAAAGGCAGGTCCAAGGAGATATAATAATTTAAGCATGCCTTTTATTGAGCCACAATGATACCCACATGTTCATAAAAAAGAACTCTGATATAAGATAATGAACATACCCTCAGATATTTGTACTTTCCTCTCATTCGTGATATAGTATGTACTGAGAATGTTCATGGGCAAGGCTCTACATTTTAGAAAAGATTATTTTCTGGTAACTGTATCACACACACACACACACACACACACACACACACACACACGACAAGTCCCTGCTTTCCCGGTGGTTTAAATTGACAACAGACAGGGTAAAATAGACCAAAAAAAAAAAAAGCCATGAATGTCACGATAGAGTTAATAGCACACACTAATGGAGAACAGATAATGACATCTCATTAGATGAGGCATCAAGGAATGCTTCCTGCAGTCTTTGCCACAAAATGAAATAAAATAACTCTTAAAATTATAATGAAGTAAAAACAAACCAACCAACATGCAAAAATTAAAACTAACAAGAAACCCAAAGATTGTTTTTTAAAAAATTCTCACATTTATCAAACAAGAAGCAGCATTGGTTGAAGAAATTGTGAGAAAAGTAGCGTCCTTCTAAATTCCTTTTTTTCTCTCTCCTATGTCTTTAACCATCTTGAATTTTTTTTCTCTTGTCCTCTCATCTTCTCTCTTCCCTCTTCTCTCCTCCTCTCCCTGCTCCAGTCCCTAATTCCTATAAGTAAATAATTTGAGGTGGGAGGGAGGGTTACGGGTGAAGGTGAATTAAATTCCATCCAGGGGTGGGGCTTGTGAGAGGCAGAACTGAGTCCAGGGAGCTTCTTGGGGACAGGAATTCTGATCTGATCCTAGCAGCCAGTAGGTGCCAGCCTTACTTTACTCCGCTCAGATTCAAGGCCTTGGTACTTGAAAGATAAGCAGGTCCAGCATTTGGCAGGGATCATCAGAGTGGCACAGGTAGATAGGTCTAGGAGGACCTCACCCCATAGTCACCACCACCAAAACATTGGTCCACCATCTGGGTCATCTGTGGTAGCAGATTGGAAAAGTCTGGACCTTCCTAGTTCACCATCTTCTTTTTTTGAACATAACATTTTGTAAAATTTGATAAATTTTATTGTTTTACATGTAGTAAGTCTTTAGTTTCTGGGATTAAAAAGTAGGATGGATCTGAATTTAAAAAATAATAAGGTAGTATCATCTAAGTAAAGACCAGATGGCATTGCCATGAGGTTTTACTATGGTATACCCCTGAGAATAACTTGGTACATTAGATGTTGGCAGGTCATCCACCATGACAGAGTTTATAAGTTCTCTGTTCACTATGAACTCATTTGCAGTAGAGTCAAGCAAAGGGTAAATTAAATGCTTTCTTGGCAAATATAAATACAGTACAGGCAGCAAGACAGGCTTACTGGTTATAAAAGATAACCTGCATTCCCACTCCCTTCCCCATCCCCCAGCCACAGACAACAAATTGATCTTCTTTGATTTTTGCTCTCAGTGCCCTTTATGGTGACTGTCAACCCCCCCTGCTGCTAAAGCACTGCTTTATTTTCCTCTCAGTGAAGCTCAGGTATTAGGCTAATTGGAAGTGAATTTATCCTAATGGATCATTATCTCTGTGGGCAACATTGTTCTTGACAAAGTGCTTAACCTGAACACAATTCTGCTAGCCATATAACATTGCTCAATCAGAGTCAGTTTGTCTACATACACTGACATAAGTAAATCTCTGTACATATTTAGTTTTCATGATCACTACTAAGAGAATTAGTGATGGCTTTTATTGCAGCATGTGCTGACCAGTGTAATAATTACTTGATACTGACATATAAACCAAACCACTTTTAAACTTTTCATTTCAGATTCACACATACCATATATCATTACTCAGAATGAACAAAGTCTATATTTTGTCTCATGAGAGCTTCAGTTATCATGCATGTATCTGCATAAGTCTTTATAGAGAGCTAAATTTTCCAGTTAGATGAAGCATTATTCCTTTAAGCAATGTACTTTATTTTAACCATTTTAGTTGTAAATTTCAGGGAATAAGTTTCCCATTGTCTACATTCCAAAATAAAAGGTAATATAGTGATGACTTGGAACACCATTATAAACACTAGCAATGCTCTGCTTATTAACATCCCAGGAACAATTTGTACCTATACTAACTGGCCTTAGACTGATGTGCTTTCTGTATTAGTAAGTGTGATTTTTTTTTCACTGCATTTTTGTATTTTACTTATCCAGTCATCATCAGCCCCCAGTTTTCATTGTCATGTGCATGCCTGCATCAGTCCTTTTCTTTTCTTTCTGTTTTGCTACCTCAAATCAACTATGAGCTTAAATTACTAATCTTAATGTGTTTGCATTAAACGTAAATAGATGTGGTATAAAAAACCGATTTAAAAAATACACAAACTTTGTTGCATGGCCAATGTGGGACTGCAGTTGGTTGTTCCAAGGCCTTTTAAATTACTTTTTGTGCCGTGTGTCTTCAGCTCTGTCCTGAGTGGTGCAAGGGATGACCTTGAGGATAAGTAACCTCTGAACAAATGAATTATTGCTGAAGGTAGAACTCTAAGAGTCTGGTATCTGACATCCCTTGGAATGTTTCAGAGTCCCAAATGCAGCTTAAGAAGCACTGACATAGAATAAGGTACATATGGGGGATGGGACAGAATTAGTAAGGCACCATTAATCTTTTATAGTAGCCAAATAAAAATCACACCATTATCTGTGTGAGTTTAATTACTATTATGCAAAAATGGCTCAATTCTTGTGACATATGATTTTCTGTGGTGTTGAGGTACTTCTTGGAAATTGTCTGGCTGAGGGAAACAGACAGAGAGGGAGGGAGGGGGGGAGGGAGAGGGAGAGGGAGAGGGAGAGAGGGAGAGAGAGAGAGAGAGAGAGAGAGAGAGAGAGAGAGAGAGAGAGAGAAAGAGAGAAACATAATAATGCTGTCAGTAAACATTGCAAGACATGCATTCTCAATGAGAGCAAAAAACTGACTCTCTGGAGGAGGTGAAAATCTTATTATCTTGTATATAAAGTACAGATATACATATAGTACTTAAACAGATATATCTGTGGTATTAAAATTTCATAGAAGGTGATATTAGGAAAAAATGTTTAAATAGACTCAGGAGGGCATGATATGAAAACAAGTTGAGAAACACTGTTGTAAGACATGAAATATGAGACTAGGACCTGGTAACAAATGACATGGTGCTGGCAAGACGTAGGCAAAAAACAAGGCCTGTACGCATCCATATTTGCATGTTCAGCAAATGGTCCTGTCTTCCTCTCTAGCTTCCTTTCTTTCTTTGCTCTAGCCAGACCACCTGCATTTTTTCAAGGTGGCATTCGGTTTTTTGATCCAGAACCTTTGCACATGCTGGTCCCTTGACCAGGGATATTCTTTCCCCTCTTTCTTAACTGCTAACTCATCCTTCATAAATCCAGCTTAAGCATCATCTTGCACTGGAAACTTTCTAGACATCTGCAAAACAATGATAACAACAAACAAGCCAAACTAAAGAAAGAAGATGTTGTGTCATTTAAACATGCCGACTTTGAGCAGAGACCTGAATGAAGCAAGGAAGACAGCTATATGTGTATTTATAGGCAGAAACAAATATCCTGAAATCAAAGTATGTTTGTCAGGTTTATGAAGGAGCTGAGTATAGCTGAGTTAGCAACAGGAAGAGAACATTACGGGAAATTAGGTTGGAGAGGTAATAAAGGGTCATATTATATAGGGCATAGTAGAGTTAGGAATTTTCTACAAAGGGTGGTGGAAAATTATTGGAGCATCAAGAGCATGATGTACCCATGAGCTGATTTATTGGACACTGTGTGAAGAATTGACTGTAGAGGTACAGGAATCAAAGCAAGATGGTCAGTTAGAAAGCTAGTGAAATAATGTCATAAAAATGATGGTCCCTTGGACTAACATGCTAGCAACTGAGTAGATAAGATATGGCCTAGAATTCTATGTCCCTCTCTATTCACTGGACACATAGAAAACTAATCCCCAAATTTCAAGACTCAGTTCAAATACCCAAACTACCAGAAACTTTGTTCCACTATCCCAGGTTGATTAGCATCTTCCTTCTCAGGACTGTCCTAGCTCTTTGTACATTCTTCCACAACTGCACTTACCTCATTTAATTGTAACAACCTATTTACATATCTGTTTGTACCATGCAACCAATTCTTGAAGGCAGACTGTATTTTACTCATCTTGGCATCTATAAGGCCTAAGGCAGTATGAGGCACATAGTAAAAATAGCCAGCCTCAACAAGTTTTTACAATGTGCTAAGCATTTTATAAGTGCTATTTCACTTGATTCAACAAAGTGATGAGACAGGTACTATTGCTACCTCCTTCAAATAAGGAAATAGAGGACCTGAGAATTTAAGTGACCCATTTGAGTCCCCACAACTAACTAGAATGTGGTTTTAACAGTCCTCCTCAATCCCATCTCTCTAAAAACACAGATTTCACTTTTAACCATTTTGCAATTCTTTCATAATAAACATTTTGTTCTTGAACGAGAGAGAGAGAAAGAGAGAAAGAGAGAGAGAGAGAGAGAGAGAGAGAGAGAGAGAGAGAGCGAGCCCAATACTGTGTGATATTACAATTAGCTTGGGTGGAATTATCAGTAATTATATAAACATCTTGTTTAGGCCATAGTG
>CAUYQG010105325.1:0-53475 GCA_963574415.1 Tarsius wallacei
TTTGTTTTTTGAGTTAGAGTCTCACTCTGTCACCCAGACTGGAGTGCAGTGGCCGCTCCTGGCCACTGCAGCCTCGACCTGCTGGGCTCCGGCGATCCTTCCGCCTCAGCCTTCCAAGTAGCTGGAACTACAGGCGCGCGCTATCACACCTGGCTAATTTTTTTGATTTTATTGTAGAGGTGAGGTCTCACCAAGTTGCCTGGGCAGGTCTCAAACCCGCGGGCTCAGGCAATCCACTCACCTCAGCCTCCCAAAGCGCAGGATTACAGGCTGAGCCACCAAACCCGGCTCAAACTTTATTGTTATATCTGTCATGATGACCTGTGATCAGTGGTCTTTGATATTACTACTGTAATTTGTTTTGGAGCACCACAAACCACACCCATATTAGACAGTGAACTTAATCTATAAGTGTTGTGTATGTTCTGATTGCTCCACCAATCAGTCATTCTGCCATCTCTCTCCTTCTCCTTGGGCCTCCCTATTTCCCAAGACACCAAGATATTATGCCAGTGAATAACCCTACAATGGCCTCTAAGTGTTCAAGTGAAAGGAAGAGTTGAACATCTCTCAGTTAAAATCAAAAGCTAGAAATGATTAAGCTTAGTGAGGAATGAATGCCAAAAGCTGAGATAGGTTGAAAGTTAGGCCTTATATGCAAAACAGCTGGACAAGTTATGAAAGCAAAGAGTTCTTGAATAAAATCAAAAGTACTAGTCCAGTGAAGAAACAAATGATAAGAAAGCAAAACAGCCTTATGGCTGATATGGAGAAAGTTTGAGTGGTCTGGATAGAAGATCAAACCAGCCATAACATTGTCTTAAGCCAAAACCCAATCTAGAGCAAGACTCTAACTCTCTTCAATTCTATGAAGACTGAGAGAAGTAAGGAAGTTGTAGGAGAAATTCTATACTCTAGCAGAGGTTGATTCATGAGGTTTAAGGGAAAAATCCATCCCTACAACATTAAAGCACAAGGCGAAGCAGCAGGTGATTATATAGAAGCTATAGCAAGATGTCCAGCAGATCTAGCTAAGGTAGTTGATGAAGGTGGCTACACTAAACAGATTATTTTCAGTGTAGACAAACAGCCTTCTATTGGAAGAAGATGTCATCCAGGACTTTCAAGCTAGAAAGACATCAGTGCCTAACTTCAAAGCTGCAAAGGACAGGCTGATTCTTTTATTAGGATTTAATGCAGCTGGTGAATTTAAGTTGAAACCAGTGCTTATTCACCATTCCAAAAATTCTACAGGTGGAGCACAAAGCCTGGGTGACAGCACATCTGTTCACAGCATGATTCACTGAATATTTTAAGCCCACTGTTGAGACCTACTCCTCAGAAAAAGATTCCTTTCAAAATATTACTGCTCATTGACAATATAAACAAGGCATCTAGACACCGAAGAGCTCTGATGGAGACGTACAAGGAGATTAATGTTTTCATGCCTGTTAACACAGCATCCATTCTGCAACCCATGGATCAAGGAGTCATTTCAATTTTCAAGTCATATTATTTAAGAAATACACTACATAAGGTTACGGCTGCCATAGATAGTGATTCCTCTAATGAATCTGGGCAAGTAAACTGAACACCTTCTGGAAAGTATTCACCATCCTAGATGCCATTAAGAACATGCATAATTTATAGGAAGACTATCAAAATATCAACACTTACAGGAATTTGGAAGAGGTTGATATGGTCCTCACAAATGACTTTGAGGAGTTCAAGACTTCAGTGAAGGAAGTAACCACATATGTGGTATAAATAGCAAGAGAAGTAGAATTAGAAGTAGAGCCTGAAGATAAGACTGAATAGGCCGGGCTTGGTGGCTCAGCCTGGAATCCCGCGCTTTGGGAGGCCAAGGTGATTGAACTGCCTGAGCCCGTGGGTTCGAGACCCGCCTGGGAAACTTGACAAGACCTCATCTCTACAATTAATCAAAAAAAATTAGCCAGGCATGGTAGTACCCGCCTTTAGTTCCATCTACTTGGAAGGCTGAGGTGGAAGGATCGCTGGGGCCCAGCAGGTCAAGGCTGCGGTGGCCGGGAGCAGCCACTGCACTCCAGTCTGGGTGACTGAGTGAGACTCCAACTCAAAAAAAAAAAAAGATAAGACTGAATAACTACAATCTCATGATCAAACTTGAATGGATGATGAGTTGCTTTTTATGGATGAGCAAAGAAAGTGCCTTCTTGAATGAAATATATTCCTCATGAAGACGCTGTAAACATTGTTGAAATGACAACAAAGAATTTAGAATACTCCATAAACTAAGTCGATCAAGCATCAGCAGGGTATAAGAAAATCGACTCCAATTTTGAAAGAATCTCTGCTGTGGACAAAATGTTATCGAATAGTATATCATGCTACAAAGGAATTGTTTGTGAAAGACTCAATTAATGTAACAAACTTCATTGTTGTCTTATTTTAAGAAATTGCCACAGCCACCTCAATCTTCAGCAGCCACTACCTGATCAGTCAGCAACCATCAACATAAAGACAAGACTTTCCACCAGCAAGAAAAAAAATTGCAACTCCCTAAAAACTCAGATCATCACTAGCATTTTAAAGTAATCAAGTATTTTTAAATGAAGTCATGTACTTTTTTTAAGACATAATGTTATTGCACTCTTTATAGACTACCGTGTAAACAACTCTTATACTCACTGGAAAACCAAAAAAAATCATGTGATTTGCTTTATTGTGGTAGTTTGAAACCAAACCCATTATATCTCCAAGGTATGCTTATACTTCACCAAAGAAGATATATGGATGGCAAGTAAGCTTATGAGAAGATGTTCAATTTTATTAGTTATCAGGGAGGTATAAATTAAAACCACAATGAAATACAGTCATGCATTGCCTACCAAAGAGGAGATGTTCTCAGAAATTGTTGTTATTTGTCTTCGTGTGTGTCATCGTGTGTGGAATTGTCATTGTATCAAACCTAGATGGTATGGCCTACTACACACCTAGGCTATATGGTAAAACCTGTTACTTCTAGACTTCAAACTTGTGCAACATGTTACTGTATTGTGTACTGTAGATAACTGTAACACAATAGCAAGTATTTGTATATCTAGGTATATCTAAACAGAAAAGGTATAGTAAAAATACAATATAAAAGACTTAAAATGATACATCTGTATAGGGCACTTACCATGAATGGAGCCTTCAGGACTAGACGTTACTCTGGATGAGAATCTCCAAATCTCTATGTGCCAGGTAATGTTCCACATGTTAACATATCTAACCTCCTATTAACCTCACGAGGTAGGTTGGGATTTTACATGAGGAAAAATTGGGGCACAGAGAAGTTAAGTAATTTCCCCAGGATGACAGAGGTATGCACTCAAATGACTCAAATGACAGACCTGCACTCAAACTTATGAACAAAGACATGCATACAGAACAATATACACCTTAAAAGAACTTATGCCAACAAAAAGATACACAATAATCCCAGCAGAATGAATGGATGATGGATAAATGGAAGGATAGCTGAATGGAAGCATGGCTGGATGGAAGGATGGTTGGCTGCATGGATGGATGGATGAATGGATGAATGGATTGATGGATGGATGGATGGAAGAATGGATAAGTGAATGGAAGGATGGATCGGTGGATAGAAGACTGGATCAATGACTGGAAGGGAGGATGGATGAAAGAATGAATAGAAGGATGAGTGAATGTCTCAACGGATGGATGAATGGAAAGAAGAAGGAAGGATAGATAGATGGATGAGTGGATGGATGGATGGATAGATGGATGGATGGATGGATGGATTGGTGATGGACTTCAATGGATGGATAGATGGATGGATGGATGATGAATTTATGATAGGTGGATGGATGGATGGATGAAATTAGATATAGTAAGTCCCCTACATATGAACCTTAAAGTTAACTTTCAAAGATGCAAGCCTGCGTTCACATTATTCAAGGAGGCACTGTTACTAATTTTTGAGGCACAGGACCCAAACATAGAACAGTACACGAAGGTTGCAGCAGCTGTTCAGAATGCAATCCAGTGCTACCATGTCATCATGATGAGAGAAAAAAAGCTGCTATACAGACATCACTGAATCAACTTTTCAAGTGGATAGAATTGAATCCAACAAGGAACCAGAACCTGTTCCATCAACATCAGGCATGAGTGAAATTGCACCTTGCCCTCCATCTCCTGTTGCTGAAAATCCTTCTGCTCTACCATATCCCACCTCCTCCAGTCAGTACCTCTTGCCTGTACCAGTGCCAGCCCCAGTACGCCAGCGGTTATACTGCACTATACTATGGTACTTCTCAAGGTACTGTACGGTAAGATTGAAAATGTGTTCTTTATTTTTTGTGTTTGTTTTTTATGTATTATTTGTGTGAAAAGTATTATAAACCAATTATAGTACAATACCATATAGCTGATTGTGTTAGTTGTGTGCCTAGGCTAATTTTGTTGGACTTATGAACGCACTCTCAGAACGGAACTCGTCTGTATGTAGGGGACTTACTTATAAGAGGATCCAGATCCTTGCATGGACATATGATGACAATGTCCCAGGAACTGTGTAAGAGAATGAACTCAACCCTCTGCATCTGAGGTAAAATTTTAAAAAAGAACTTAACTGTTTGTGCTATGATGAGATAGTAACTAACCTCAGGTGAGCTTGGCTTACAACATGCAAAGTTATCCCTCATTCACATTTCATTGTTGCAGAATAACTGTGGTACGTCCTTTTCTTCTGAGACTTTGGCTGTGGGAATGTGATGTTTTCATGAAAAAGGAATAAGGACAATGGTGGACCTATATCATTGCTGTTTAGAAGTGGCTCTCTTGCCTCCTCCCCCATTCCATTAGTCAAGGCCACAGGTCACTGCCTGAGGTCAGTTGCTGGGTGGAACTTAATCCTCTTACTGGAGTGTTAGCTGCTTTTATCATGCCACTTGGGAAGTAGCGTTTTATCCCAACTCTGGGTCCTGAAGCCACCTCACTCATGACTGCAGTTTTCTTCTGAGGATATTGCTTCTTTGAGCCAGAATATCCTGGCACAGGTCTTTTTAAATGTTCCTCTTGGTCTTTGGGTTTGTGATCAGTGCTTGAGTTTTTCTCAGTCTCTGTTCTCAGTAACTGTATATTCCCTCTGAAGTAAGGACCCAATCCCTTTTACTAGCTTGTTAATAAATCCAATCTGTCTCTTCACTCCCACTCCCCATGGTAAATTCCATCCTGAGTCCCCAAATAGCTGTGATCTGGTCTGGGAACATGTTCAATTTCCTAGCCTAGCTGAGAAATGGATTAAAGAGGGAAATGAACCTGGAGTAGTAAACTCCAGCCCCCTCTGTGCCCACGATGCTTCACCAAAGGCTGTATTGGTAGAGACTGTAGGATGCTAAATAAAACCTGGTTTTGTTCAGACATCCATACTTTTCAAGAGACTCGTTCATGTCAGGTCTTTCTGGCATGATTCTTCCTTTTTCCCTCTCTTCTTCTCACTAATAGATTTTGATTTAAAACTTTGATGACCGCTCTGAAATTTGTTTCAGAGTTAAGTCAAAGAGCCCCCAAGTTTTGTGCCATACTCTATCCAGCATCACCTCTTATTCAACCTAAGTGCTACTAGTGGGTGGTGACAGCTGCTAGTCCATTTTTTTTCTGTTAGGTGAAACTAAAACCAGTACAATTCAAGTTTGAGGTGTTCCATCTCTTTCTTCCCTCTTGCCCTGGATTTGTGTCATAGCCTACATGAGCATGGGCTGTTCCCAGCTCTAGCCTGGGATGCAGGGAGTCTCAGCGAGGCCACTGACTACATGCCAAGGCACACCTTCCAGTAGAGTATTGTAGAAGTAAAGGTGACATTCTTATCTCTGTCGGCTCTCTCTCTCAACTGGCTTAGTACCTAAGCAAAGAGCAGGGCATTATTTATTTTACCTCAAAAACTCAAATAGAAACATCCTAAATGTCCATTAATAGGAGATTAAATAAATTATGGAATTCAGACTGGGCTCGGTGGCTCAGCCTGTAATCCCAGCACTTTGGGAGCCCGAGGCAAGTGGATTGTCTGAGCCTGCAGGTTCGAGACCAGCCTGGGCAACTTGGCAAGATCTTATCTCTACAATAAATCAAAAATTAGTCAGCCGTGGTAGCGTGTACCTGCAGTTCCGGCTACTTGGAAGACTGAGATGGAAGAATCGCTGGAGCTCAGCAGGTCAACACTGGGGTGGCCATGAGTGTGCCACTGCACTCCAACCTGGGTGATGGAGTGAGACTCCAACTCAAAAAAAACAGTTATGGAATTCCACACAACACAACCACTGTAACCACTAAGAATTGTGATGCAAAGTCTTATACTGATGGCATGTGTATTATGGTCTCATATAATCATTCCTATTAGTATGTACATATATGAAGAGGAAGCAGTCTGGAGGGTGGTATCTGATATCATAAATAAGCATATAGCTCTTGGAATGGAAATGGTATTGGTGAGAAAGACTAGGCCTGCTTCCCCAACACTGCACACCCAGACCTTGGCATGCAGGCGTGATTCTCCATCCACATGTGCCACCTGGCACTATCAGTTGACCCTGGAGGGCATATTTCCCCTCTGGACTGTTCCCTCCTGCCACTTCCAGATGGGGACAAAACACAACCTACAAGTAGCCAAGAGAGCCACTGCTAAGCAGTCAGCTGTGTGCTTCTGTGGCCTGTCACAGACTAGGGGCCAAAGTGCTGGCCTTTCCAGGCTTTGCTTCCAATTCTTCCCCACTCACTTTCCTCCCCTCCCACAATGTTGCCTGGATTTCTATCTCCTGAATACCACTTAACCTTTGTCCCAGGCTCTGCTTTCTAGGAAATCCAGAAGGAGCATCAGCTATCTTTTTCTTTAACAAACTGCCGTCAAACTTAAAGGTCTAAACAATGTAATTTGCTCATGATTCTGTGGTCAGATGTGAACTGGGCTCTGCAGGGCAGTTCTATGTGGCCATGCTTGAGGCCCCTGTGCAGCTGGGTCATCTGGCAGCTGACCTAGGCTGCATGGTCCAATGCCTCTCACAAGCCTGGCGGTTGACGCCAGCTCTTACTGGTTGGTCGAGGAGGACTCAGCTTCTCTACACAGCTGTTGCTACCCTAGGGACCAGACCTGGCTTCTTCTGGTGGCCCCTCCAGGCTGTGTTCCAGGAGACAGAACAGAAGCTGTAAGGCCTCAAGGCCTCACCTTGAACCACCCGTTCTGTCCCTTCTGCCATACTCTGCTGGTCAAGGTAAGTCACAAGACCAGCCTGAATTCAAAAGGCAGGAAAAAAGACCTCACTTCTTCATAGGAGAAGCAACAAAGTCAAATTGCAAAGAGGCATGTGGCGAAGATAGGAGGAATTGTGGTCATCTGTGTAGATAACCTACGAGACCAGTCTCGGACAACTGTCACCAACGCTATTCGTAATGCTACTTTGCAAGACATCAGAGATGCAGAGTCTACATTCTGGGAAGGAAGAGACACAATTGTTGTTCTTGCTTAGATTATGTTACTGAATATCTAGAGGAAAATGAAGGAGTCCACTGAGATTATCAAATGACCAGAGAAGCTTTAACCAATGGCTATTTTGTCCACTACAAGCCAAGATTTTTACTGCAGTGATTAAATCGATCAGCAGCAGCCACCATGATCTTTTCGTTTCTCCTGCATCTCTCCCACGCCCTCACCTCTCTCCTATTCCTGAGTTGCAAGCTGCATTCTGTCCTGCCACCTTTAAAAGGGCTTGCTGTACATCGAAGACTCCACTCTGGGTGGGTCACCCTAATACACCAAGGTTCTCCCTAATACACCAAGGTCACCCTAATACACCAAGCAGTTCTCCTACTGCTTCCCTCGGCCCCTCATAGCTGAGCTCCTTAGGGCTCAGTGCTCCTGGAATGGTTCCTCACCTTCCTCTCACTCTTCCATGACTACTTCTCACAGGAGTCTGGGTGGACTCCTCTGCACCACACTCTCTCCTCGATGGTCTCATTAGGACCCAGTATTTTAAAACAGCATTCATGGCCTGTAATCCCAGTACTTTGGGAGGCCAAGGTGGGAAGATTGTTTGAGCCCAGGAGTTCGAGACCAGCCTGGGTAACATAGCAAAATCTTGTCTCTACAAAAATAAAAAATGAAAATAGAAAAGCTAGCTGGATGTGGTAGAGTAGTCCCAGCTGAGGCAGAAGAATCACCTGAGCCTAGGAGGTTGAGGCTGCAGTGAGCTATGACTGTGCTACAGCGCTCCAGCCTGGGTGACAGAGTGGGACCTGGACTCCAAAAAGAACAAGGAAATTAAAACAGTATTCCTGTGCTGTCATTGTAAAACAGGACACATCCCATATTCTGTGTGTCGATAATATTTGTCTGCTTTTTTATGTTTTTGTCAACTTTGAGCTTCCCAGTCTGATCTTTTCCCCCGGCTTGATATTACTTAATGGAATTCTAGCACCTAGCCTTAAAACCTATCAGTAGGCCAGGAGTGGAATAGTTCCAGCAATTCCAGAGGCTGAAGCAGGGGGATCACTTGAGTTCAGGAGTTCACATCCAGCCTGGGCAACACAATAAGATTCTTTCTCCCTCTAGGTGACCCTCTGGAATCTTCCAGGGTCTTGAGTTTTGGAGTGTCATGCAGCCTCACAGGCGTGCTTGCAAACTTTTCCCATCCTGATGTCTTCTTCACTAGTTTCTTCTGCATCGCTTCCTTGGTTCTTGAAACCTCTCCGTCAGGGGTCAGGTCTCCTCTGTTCCACTTTCCATTTGGTTTTTGATCTGTCTGTCATGAGATGGGGGAATTTGGAACTTTTTCTAGCAACTTCCATTGAAAAAACTGCTCTCATAGATATATTTATATTTATTTAAAATAAATATCTCATATTTATATATGCATAAAATATATGAATGACACGCCACCACGTGCCTGGCTAATTTTTGGACTTTTATAGGGATGAGGTCTCACTGTGTTGCCCAGGCTGGTCTCAAACCCCTGGGCTCAAGCAGTCCTCCCACCTCGGCTTCCCAGTGTTAGGACTACAGGCGTGAGCCACCGCACCCAGCCTCTCTCATATTTTTAATTTGTGAGAATTGAATCTTCTTTGTTGTAGAGTCCTGTGACTGCTCTGTGAATGCAACATGCCTCCCTCTTTCTGGCTCAGAGGACACTGTGGGCTGTCTTCCCTGGGCTTCCTGGATGCCTGAGACTTTCTAAAGCTGTTCGATCTGAGGTTCTTCCTGCAGTCCCCCTTCATCCCTCACTCCCTCTGCAGGCATCGGACTGTCACAGGCATCCAAGGCTCTCCCTCCCTCCTTGTCCTTCACAGGCATTTTGTTTTTTAAAAAAGACTCACTGGTTCTCAGACACAGCTGGTCCAGGAGTAGTCCAAGAAAGGGCTCAGTAAGGTGGGGTGTTGGAAAGACTGAGTCCCACCAGAATATGTAACATGGACAGTCCCGGAACAGGCAGTACCGGCGGCCACCTGGGGAGGGAAAGGTCCTCACAGGTGCTGTGACTGAGGCATTTGACAGGCACAGGGTGAGGACCACAATCACAAGGACAGTGGAGTGGCTACTGACAGGCTGATGGATATCCAGCAGAACAGCATGCAACCAAGGCTAAGAATGAGGGCCCAAGGGTTCCTGGAAAAAGCTACCCATGTCCTCAGAGGAGGGGCAGCCCACCTGAGTGGCCAGCACAGGCCCCAGTCATGAGGGTCACAGAGTTCTGGGGGCATCTGTGTGCTCAGCCAAGGCAGAGCCCATGGTGGAGGGACCCCTGACTGCATCACCTGCCATACCACATAGAAGCTTCTGGAAGGGTTGGTTGTTGGAGGCACAGCCGAAGCTCTCCTTGGAGTCAGCACTGCATCTGTCCCCACCAGGAAGGCCTACATGGGCCTGGACACCAGAGGGTAGAAGCAAGAGTGGTCACTGCTCCCCTCCCCTCCCAGGGGCCTTGTGCATCCTGTCCCCAAAACACCAGCTCTTCAGGGCTGAAGGTCCTAGTCCTTGAAGGGGGCATGCTCTTGTCAGGGGACTCAACCTGGGTCCTGTTGCACCAGGTACAGTTGTTGCTGGGCACTTGAATTCTACTGTCCAGGTTTAAGGTAGGGAGAAGGGTTGCCATTTTGGTGGAGTAGCTGGCCCTGAGCTGCACGAGGACGCAGAGCTGCTGAACATGGGTCAGGGAGGGACAATGTGAGGCCAGGTAAACCTCAGAGATGCCCTTGCCTGACCACCATGCTTCAGGGGGACAGGCCCCAAGAATCGTGAGAAGCAGGGATGGAGAAGTGTGTCTGTGTAGACTGAGGTCTGCCATGAGGAGTGGGGGCAGCTGTCTCCAGGCACTACCCTTCGCTCACTCAGTGGAGTTGGGGCCTGTCTCATTCTGCTCAGTCTGCCTTTAAAAAATTCACCACTGACCAGGGGGCTTAAACAGCAAACATTTATTTCTCATAGTTCTGGATCCATAGTCCAAGATCGGCATGGTTAGGTTCTGATGAGGGCTCCTTTCCTGGCTTGCAGTCAGCCACCTCCTTGCTGTGTTCTTCACATGGGCTTTCCTCGGCACATGCAAGGTGAGTTGGCAGTGGGGAGATCTCTTCCTCTTTTTATAAAGCCATCGGTCCTATCAAACTAGGATCCCACCTAGTGACCTCATTGAAAATTACTTCCTCAGAGCGTTTTCTCCAGATATAATCACACTGGAGATTAAGGCTCCAATGTATAAATAGGGGGAAGGGAGGACACAGTTCAGACCATTCCTGGCTGAGGGTGTTAAAATCTCCAACTATAATAGTGAATTCATCTGTTTCTCCTTGCAGTTTTTAGTTCTTGCCTCATGTAGTTTGGAACTCTGTTGTTAGGTACATATGGCTTAAGGATTGTATGTCTTCTTGACAACTGACCCCTTTATCACTATATGATGCCCCTCTTCATCACTGATAACTCTGAAGTCTGATTTGCCTGGAATTAAAATAGCTACCTCCTCTTTCTTTTGATTAGTGTTAGCATGGTCTATCTTTCTTCACCCACTTATTTTTAATCTATATGTGTCTTTAACTTTAAAGTGGGCCTCTTGTGGACAAAATAGAGTTGGGTCTTGTTTTTTTACTTCGCTCTGACAATGTCTGTATTTTAATTGCTGTTGCATTTAGATCACTGATGTTCAAAGTGATATCGTTGAATTCGTATCTTCCATATTTGTTATTATTTTCTATTTGTTGTCTTTGTTTTTTGTTCTTGTTTTTTTTTCACTCTTTCGGCCTTTTGCAATTTTAATTATATGATTTTATTATTTCTCCTTTCTTTGACTATCAATTATACTTTTTTTAGAGTTGCTTTAGAATTTGCAATATATATTTATAATTAGTCTAAGTCCACTTTCAAACAGCACTGTAGTGCTTCACAGGAAATGTGAGCTCCTTATAACAACAAAATGATCCTTACTTCTTCCTCCTCTACCTTGTATTATTGATATAATTTCACTCATATCTAAGCATGCAGAAGCCGATGCAAAGATAAGACATACACATAGGACATATACATAAGCAAGCATAACTGAATGCACTGTTATTATTTAGAACTGGTAGATCAACTTAGAATATATAAATTTTTATTTTACCTCCACTATTTCTTCTTTGATACTTCTTTCTTCATGTAGATTTGAGTTTCTGACATATTATTTTCCTTCTCTCTAAAAAACTTATTTTAACATTTCTTGCAAGTCAGGTCCGCTGGCAATTTATGTTTGTCTAAAAAGTCTTTATTTTGCCTTCACTTTTGAAGGATCACTTCATGGGGCACTGAATTCTAACTAGGTGTTTTGCCTCTCAACAATTTAAATATCTCATTTCACTCTCTTCTTGCTGTATGATCCCATGGTTCAATGTCCCCTTCAAAACTCATGTTGAAATTTAATTGCTATTGTGACAATATTGAGAAGTGGGGGTGGGGTCCTTAAGAGGTGATTAGTTCATAAGGGTTCCAGCCCTGTGAATAGATTGGTTAGTTATCTTGGGAGTTTCACCCTATTCCTCTTTGTCTCATGTGCTTGTGTCTGCCTTCTGCCCTTCCACCATGGGATAATCCTCACCAGAGGTCAGCAAATCATGCTCTTGAACTTCCCAGCCTCCAGAACCATGAACCAAATAAACTTCTTTATAAATTACCCAATGTGTGGTATTCTGTTATAGCAGCAGAAGACAGACTAAGACACATGGTTTGGAGGAGAAGTTGAATGTAATTACTATCTTTGTTCCCTTGTTGCAGGAAAAATAGAGAGACCGTGACACCAAGGCTGTTAGAGGAAGTGGCACTTTATTACACTGGCTAGCACAGCAGGCTCAAGGGACTAATGCGTCCAAATAGAGCACCCCAGAACCAGAAAAGTGGGGTCTTATACTTGTTTAGGTGAGGGAGGGGGTCGTGTTGAGTGATTACATGTTTCCTTTGGAATTTTACAAAGTTGTACTCAGCAAAATCAGATTTTTCAAAGAACAAATGGTTTCTCGGGAACTGCTGGGTTGTAAACCGTCAACTTCAGAAGAGGGGTTTGGATAAGTCTGTGAATGAGTTACTCTTTTTGCATTTCCATTGAATGGCCAGTCTTTGGGCCATTTGGCCTTTCTTAAACAAAACCTGCCTGGCGCCGGGCCCTTAAAGTTGCAACTTGCCTTTCAAAAGGAAATACCTCTGCTATCAACCCCTTCCTGCCGCTGGGCTAGTGGGAGATATTCAGTCAGCCCAGGTGAGGCCAACTGCTGATCCCCAACCAGCTACATGTGTTTCTGTGTTTATTCACTCAATCATACAAGAAATATATTTGAGCATTTGCCGCATCCTGCCACACCCTAATAGATATAGTTTTTTTTTCCTTCTGGCTTCTTTTAGAATTTTTTTAATCTATGATTTTATGTAGTTTAAAGATGATATGTCTTGGTGTAATTTTGTTTATTTATACTTGGAGGGTTTGTTTTGTTTTGTTTTGGCATTTATCTTGGTCTCTGAGCTTCCTAGATGTAGTTTGGTGTCTGACATAAATTTGGGGGACTTCTCAGTCATTATTGGTTTTTTTCCTCCCCTCTATTTTCTTCTTCTGGTATTCTACATATGTTACACCTTTTATAATTGTCCTACAGTCATTTTTTTCTTTGCCCTTCACTTGTGGATATCCTCAAGCTCAGGGATTATTTCCTCAGCTGTGTCCAGTCTACCCCTAGGCCCATTGAAGGCCCTCTTCACTTATGTTACAGTGCTTCATCTCCAGTGCCGCCTTCTGGTCCTTTCTTAGACTTTCCACCTGCCTCTTATGCTGCCCATCTGTTCCTGCATACTGCCTATTTAGCCACTAGAGCCCTGAACATTCTAATCATTGCTGCTTACAGCTCCTACTCTGATCATTCCAGCATCCCTGCCATGTCTGGTTCCAATGCTTGCTCTGGCTCTTCAAATTCTAGGGGTTTTGGACACATTTTGACTCATTTGTTTGCTTTATCTTTTAGTATACTCTGTAATTTTTTCTTGATAGCCAGACTTGAGGTACAGAGTAGAAGGAACTGCTGCAAACAGGTCCTTGGTAATATGGTGGTAAGATGTGGAAGCCAGGAAGCATTCTGTAGTTCTGGGCTCAATTCTCAGTTTTCAGTGCCCTGGGCTGTGAACTTCACAACTGTTTCTCAGTCACCCCCCACCCACCTTCTTAGGTGGGACAGGATGACCCGAGGGGACTTGGGTTGGGTATTTCCCTTCCTCCAAGTAGGCAGGCTCTGATGAACAGCTTCTCCTGAGGGCAGCTCTTGTTAAAAAGAACAGCATATTCTGGTGCATTTCAAAATGGTTCCGTGAGGTTCCATGAGATTTTTCTGATATCTGTTGTGAGTGGGGTCAAGCTTTGAGGGATAAAACTCACAAGTATGCGGGGTCTCCCACAACTGGGTACCTGGAGTTTTTAACTCTCAGACTCGCCCATGCTGAGCCCCCAGTAGCTCATCAACTGCTGATCAGATATTCCCACCTTAGCACTGGCTCCCAGGGTCGTGTCCACGCATGAATCTCTGTTTTGGTGAGCCATGACTCCCAGCATTGGCCTATATGTCTCTCCAGTCTTGGGGACAATGGCTTGCCTGTGTCCTCGCCTCCCTTGTGGACCCAAGAAAAGTTGTTGGTTTTTCAGTCTATTCAGCTTTTTACTTGTTGTTAGGACAGAGTGGTGACTTCCAAGCTTCCTACACAAGGTACCAGAAACCAAAAGTCATAGTCCACAGCAGGGTGCTGGACTCAGGCCATTCTCATCCACAGGGGCTTCCCTGACAGGTGGTTTTTTTTCTTGGGGCTTCCCACAAGTCTGTCTAAAATAGTCTTGTGCTGCACTGTGGTCTGAGGCACGTCCTGCCCAGGCCCCCTCCCTCTTCTCTCTCCCTCTGCAGGTGTCACACCTGCAACCCAGCCTGAGGCTCCCCACCTACCCCTGCCTCATCTCCCCTTGGCCCCTGACAGGAATCTCCCATAAATTCACTTCTAATTCTGTCCTGGCATCTACGGGACAAGCCCCCTTCTCACTTGTAGTTCTGAAGAATAAGTGCTGGGAATGCAGTTTCCTGAGGTCAGGAGGGACTGGCTGGAGCACCTTGTCTCTGTTCCCATGCCTCCTAGAACCGAGTGTTCTGCAAAGCTTTAGTCCAGCAGGCCAGGTGACCCTGGCTATAAATTCAGAGTAGAGGGCACTTTCAGGGTCTCTCCAGTGCGGTACAACACGGGTGCACACAGATAAGACTCCTGGGCAGATTTCCTGAGCCCAGGGGATGGCTTGCCATGATCCGAGGCTCCTGTTGTCCCTTGCTGCCTGTCTGTGGGTAATAAAGTTGCTTTTTGTAATTTGCCTGTAAGTGTCCTGAGTCGTTGGACTCAACAAGTTTATTGATAACCGAGAGATGTTTAGTCCTCCCCCAGAACTGATTAAAGTGAATGGATGTCTTAGTCTGTTTGTGTTGCTATAAAGGAACACCTGAGATTAATTTATAAAGAAGAGAGGGTTATTTGGTTCTGCAGGCTTTACAAGAGGCATGGTGCCAAAGTTTGGTTCTGGTGAGGCCTCAGGAAGCTTCCACTCATGGCAGAAGGTCAATGGGAGTTGGTGTGTCCCTTGATGAGAGAAAAAGCAGGAGAGAACAGAAGAGCTGCCAGGCTCTTTCTAATAATCAAATCTTGTAAGAACTAAGAGCGAGCACTCACTCAATCAGCAAGAATGGCACAAAGCCTCTCATAAAGGATCCGTCTCCATGACCCAAGCATCCCCCCAACCAGGCCCCACCTCCAACACTGGAGACCACATTTCAACGTGAGATTTGGAGGGGCAACATCCAAATCGTATCAACAGTGAACCTGCTTCACAGCGTCTGTTCCTGCGGACCCCCAAGGTTTGGAGGTGCAGAATGAAACGATGCTTCTCGTGGGGTCTCCTTCTGTGGCTCTTTTGGGTATCTTCCTCTGCCTCTTTACATCAGTCAGTCCTAAACTCTCATCTGCTGATGATCCTCCACTCAACTTTTCTTCATCTTGTCACTCCTTGCTATCACTTGAGTCGTTGTTTCCCAGGAGTCATGAAGGAGGGGTGCCACTCTAGCATGCTACTCACACATCTGTGCTTTAAAGGTTTATTACTGATCGCTGTAGGTAATAGGGAAAAAATAACAAAAGAGCCTTGGGAAATTCTGACTGCTCCAGCACCCTATATTCATGAGATGCTTGTGTCAGAGTTTCAGGCTCTGTCCAAAATGGCAAGCCAAAGCCTCACTGGGATACTACAGGTTGCCACGTACAGTTGCTCAACTTGTGCACAGCACAGAGCATCCCTTTCACATTAAGACATCTTTCCTTGGTCGGGCACAGTGGCTCACACCCATAGCCCCAGCACTTTGAGAGGCTGAGGTGGGAGGACTGCTTAAGCCCAGAAGTTCCAGACCATCCTGGGCAACATAGCAAGATCCTGTCTCTACAAAAAAAAAAAAAATAGAAAAATTAGCCAGGTATGATGGTGCATACCTGCAGTCTCAGCTCTTGGGAGACTGAGGCAGAAGGATTGCTTGAACCCAGGAGTTTGAGGTTGCCATGAGCGGTGATTGTGCCACTGCACTCTACCATGGGTGACAGAGTGAGACTCTGTCTCTAGAAGAAAAAAAAAGTTTTTCTTATTTTGAAAATCTGCAGAGTACCATGTGGACACAAACTAGGAATTATTTTACATGAGGCTTTACTAACTTATGAGAGCAATTATTTACATGTTGTCATGAAAATTTGGGGAACAACAATGAACAACTGTTGGAAGATCACAGCTTGATGAAATAACGGTGCTGAACTGGCCTTCCCACCGTAAACCCTGCAAAAGTGATAAGAATTTGTAAAACACTGATTTTCAGACATCAGTCAACAGGCAGTGCACGACCATGACCCCTGAGAGGGTGGGAGCAAACTCAGTGAGCTCAGGTCCGCCTGGGTTTTCTGCCTGGAGGAGGTTTCTGAACCAGGCACGGGCAGGAGGAGCCCACACCAAGCACAGAAGTCCCATGGAGCTCGAAAGACTGAGACCATACCGGGGAAGGCAGCAATGGCTACATCTATAGGGAAGATGGCTGGTGAGGCAGAGTCTGTCCAGAGTGAGCTCTGACAATCTTCCCGGGGCCACTGGGGGCTTTGGCTGAGGGAGGATGGGTTACATGGCACTACCCAAAACCCCACCAGCTGGACATGAGCAGCCCCTGGGAGCAGGCTCCTAAAGAATCCCTGCAGGCTGCACCGGGCCTGGCCTCACCAACCAATCCAAATGCAGAACCCTGTCGAACCTCAGGGCTTGTCTGCAGAAATCCCAGAAATTCCATGCCATCAGAGAAGAAAATAGATGTTTAGATTATTGAAGAAACGTATGCAGAAGATTGGTTGAATGGCAGAGTAAAGCAAATCCCTTCAGCAGAACGTGGCCCAGTCACGTCACAAGGGAGGAGACGTGAACCCAACTTCTGTTCCTTGTCGACCAAGCACCCCCACACGTGGGCAGAGCGTTCCCTGTGCCGGCACCAGGACAGAGCTCCAAGGCACACCAACAGACGCATTTCCCAAAGAACTGAGGTCAAAACCCCCCTCAGACGCCCCCAAGCCAAATACATCTCCTGATGGCCTTTATGCATAGGCAAGGCCCTGAGAGGGAGATGTCCAGCAGGTGTGTTTAACCTGCCTCTCTCAGCAGCTCCATGTAGACGGTCCCTGTGCCTCTGCCTTCCCCAGCCTGGACCTCACCCATATTCAGAGCTGCCTGCCGTGTGAGGGGCACTACCTGTGAGGGACCCTCCAGATGACATCACAAGCTGCACCCCACCCTCCTAAAGAAAAACAGACCACACCCTGCACAGACCAGGATCACCCAAGCTTCCCACATCACTTTACACCAGCTACCATCTGCTCTCCACCCCTGTCCTCTGTCCAGCTCACCTCACCCCCACACATGCAGGCCACTTGGGCACCCATGAGTTCTCCGGGCATCTCAGATCCATTTGGCCCTGGGCACAGTGAGTGTTCTGCATGTATCTGTGAGATTCTTCAATAAATGTCTATTGCCTCCATTAGGCTGTAGGCCCCATGAACACAGGAACCAAGTCTTTTATTGTGGGGGGGGGGGTTGTTAAGAGTTTCAACATTGTACCTCCAAGGCCTAAAATGAAGATTCCCATTAGAGAGACATAGAGGAGTTGTGGCCTCTTAATGAAAAAGAAAGGGGTGGGCATCAATGAGCAGGTGGTCCTGCCACCACTGGGGGCAGACTCACCCCACTAGGTGCCAGTGACCCCAGTCTCAAGCCCCAAGTTGCACTAGGAGGCAACACGAACTGGGTGGGTTGAGGAACCCCTAGACTACCAGAGGAGCACACTTTCTGCCTCCTGCCCTGCATCTCCCCACAGACACAGAGACATCCTGGGCAAGTGGACAGACACCTGGCCATGCCCAAACATGAGCAGAAGAGGGATGGAGGCACAGCTCAGGCTCCTCCCGGTTCCTCCACTCATGTCAGGAGGGCTTGAGGCTGTCCCAGAGGAGACGCACACACGGAGTGGTACACGCCCCACATCCAGACATAGTACTTACTCTGTCCTCAGTTGGACAATGTCTTCTTCCCAAGTTGTAACTATCAAGGTTGCATCGTGTGGTGCTCTGTGGCTTGCTGACAGCAACTGTCCTCATCAAGTGCTGCACACTCGACAGGGCCACTTCTCACTGATAAATGAACTGCATAGCCCTTGTTAGCCTGAACACAGAGCCAGAAAGACGGACCTGAGAAGCCCAGAGGCTCGCTGAGGCTGACAGCTAGTGCAGTGAGTAGAGGGGGTAGCCCAGGTAGATCCTGCCACTCTCACCACGCAGATGCCAGGTCCTAGGTGGGATTCCAGCATCAAGTGTCTGAGGTGTCCCTACTCTGTTCTGTGCTCGCTTGTCCTCGGTCCAGTGAAACTCAGCCTATGAAAGCACAGGTCCTCGTGGGGCTGACCATTTCTCTACACCATAGATTTGATGCAATCTCTGGTTGTGAGCTTGAGTGTCTCTCCTGTTTCCTCATGACTGGTCGGTTTTCATCTCAGGATATACTGCTCCATGTATAAACTGCGTCCTTTCCACGGCTTGGTACAAGGAATGAGGATTCTCTTATGTAATTGCTATTTAATGACAGTCCTTGTTCTAGACAGCTCCCAGGATGTGCTTGTCCATTTAGAATCCCATATTATGATGAGGCAGAATTAACAGCAACCTAGTGAAGAAGCAAACCCATTCTCCAAACACATCCCTCAGGTACATTTGTAGCAAAGTCTCTGGGTGAGTCCAATAGGCCTTTGAGCACAGGTGTGCCTCACAGGTGTCTCACAGGTGTTCTTCACAGATGTCACCCAGGTATGTCTCACAGGTGTACCTCACAAGTATCATACAAGTGTGTCATACAGGTGTGCCTCACAGGTATCTCACAGGTGTTCCTCACAGATATCACCCAGGTATGTCTCACAGGTGTGAGGTATGGCAATCAGGTTCATGAACTATCCTAAAAAAAGTGCTACAAGCCGGGCTCGGTGGCTCAGCCTGTAATCCCGCGCCTTTGGGAGACTGAGGTAAGTGGATTGCCAGGGCCGCGGGTTCGAGACCCGCCTGGGCAAGCGAGACCTCATCTCTACAATAAATCAAAAAATTAGCCGGGCGTGGTAGCGCACGCCTGTAGTTCCAGCTACTTGGAAGGCTGAGGCGGAAGGATCGCCGGAGCCCAGCAGGTTGAGGTTGTGGTTGCCGGGAGCGGCCACTGCACTCCAGTCTGGGTGACAGAGTGAGACTCCAACTCAAAAAAAAAGTCTCCCATTATAGGAAATCCCAGGACCTGATGGCTTCCCTGCTGAATAATATCTAAAATTTAAAGAACTAAACCAGTTCTTCACATTATTCAAAAAAACTGAAGAGGAAATACCTTCAAACTCTTTTTTAACAAGGTCAGCATTACCCTGATACCAAAACCAGAGAGAGACACCACAAAAAAAGAAAATTACAGGCCAAAATTTATGATGAACAGAGATGCAGAAATTCTCCACAAAATACTAGCAAACTGAATCCAACAGCACATTTACATATAATTTTTTTTTTTTTTGAGTTGGAGTCTCACTCCATCGCCCAGGCTGGAGTGCAGTGGCATGCTCATGGTCACCCCGGTGTCGACCCACTGGGATCAGGTGATCCTTCCGCCTCAGTCTTCCAAGTGGCCAGAACTACAGGTGTGTACCACCACGCCCGGCTAATTTTTGATTTATTGTAGAGACAAGGTCTCGCCAAGTTGCCCGGGTGGGTCTCAAACCCGCGGGCTCAGGCAATCCACTCTCCTTGGCCTCCCGAAGTGCTGGGATGACAGGCTGAGTCACCAAGCCCAGCCCCAACAGTATATTAAAAGGATCATTCATTCCATAATCAAGTGGGACTTATCCCAGGAAAGCAAGCGTGGCTTATTATACACAAATCTATAAATGCGATACATCACATTAACAGAATGAAGGATAAGAACTATGGTCATTTTAATAGATGCAGGGAAATCATAGGACAAAATTCAACTTCCTTTCATAATAAAAATTCTCACCAAATTAAGTATGGAAGAAATATACCTCAACACAATAAAGGCCATGTATGACAAACCCACAGCCAGCATCATACTCAATAGAGAATAGCTGAAAGCTTTTTCAGAACGAGACAAAGATGTCATTCTCCCCACTTCTATTCAGCATAGTCCTAGCCAGAGCAGTTAGCAAGAGAAAGAAGTAAAGGGCATCTAAATTGGAAAAGAAGAAGTTAAATTGTCCCTGCTTGCAAAGACATAATCTTATATACTAAAATATAAAGACAAAGACTCAAACCAAAAGCTATTAGAACGAATAAATGAATTCAGAAAATTGGAGGATACAAATCAACACACAAAAGTCATAGTATTTCTGTGTACAATGAATTATCCAGAAATCAAGAAAACAAGCTGGGCTCGGTGGCTCAGCCTGTAGTCCCATGCTTTGGGAGGCTGAGGTGAATGGATTGCCTGAGCCCGCGGGTTCGAGACCCGCCTGGGCAACTTGGCAAGACCTCATCTCTATGATAAATCAAAAAATTAGCCGGGCGTGGTAGCGCGCGCCTGTAGTTCCAGCTACTTGGAAGGCTGAGGCGGAAGGATCGCCGGAGCCCAGCAGGTCGAGGCTGCGGTGGCCAGGAGCGGCCACTGCACTACAGTCTGGGCAACAGAGTGAGACTCCAAGTCAAAAAAAAAAAAAAGAAAGAAAGAAAACAATCCTATTTACAATAACTACAAAAAAATTAAGAATAAATTTAGCCAAGAAGTGAAAAACCTATATACTGAAAACTATAAAACATTGATGAAAAGAATTGAAGAAGACACAAATAACTGAAAAGATATCCTGTGTTCATAGATTAGAAGAATTAACATTGTTAAAGTGTCCATACTACCCAAAGTAATCTGCAGATTGAATGCAATCCCTATCAAGGTGTCAATGACATTTTTCACATAAACAGAAAAAAATTTCTAAAATTCGTATGGAAACACAAAAGACTCCAAATAACCAAGCAATCTTGAGCAAAAAGAAAAAAGCTAAAGGCATCATACTAGCTGACTTCAAAATATACTACACAGCTTAGTAATCAAAGCAGCATGGTCCTGGTATCAAAACAGACACATTGGCTGGGTGTGGTGGCTCGCACCTATAATCCTAGCACTCTGTGAGGCCAAGGCAGGAGGATCGCTTGAGGCCAGGAGTTCAAGACCAGCCTGAGCAACATAGCGAGACCCTGTCTCTTCAAAAAATAAAAATAAAAAAACTAGCCAGGCATGGTGACACAAAACGAGTAGCCCTAGCTACTCAGGAGGCTAAGGTGAGAGGACTGATTGAGCCCAGGAGTTAAAGGTTACAGTGAGCTGTCATTGCACCACTGCACTTCAGCCTGGGTGACAGATCAAGACCCCGTCTCCAAATCAAACAAACAAACTGAAAACCCAAAACAAGACATATAGACCAATGGAACAGAATAGAGAGCCCAGAAATCAATCCATGTGTGCGGTCAACTGATTTTCACCTAAGATGGCAAGAGCACACAATGGGGCAATGGGGACAGGACAGTCTCTTGAGTCTGGTGCTGTGCAAACTAGGTATCCACATGCAGAAGAATGAAATGAGACCCCCGTCTCACGCCATCCACGAAAATCAACTCAAAATGGATGAAAGACTTAAACATCAGGCCCGAAATTGTAAAACTACTGGAAGAAAACAGGGGGAAAGCTCCGTGACATTGGTCTGGGAAGAGATTTTTGGGGTATGATCCCAAAAGCACAAGTGACAAAAGGGAAAAGAGACAAATGCGGTGACGTCAAACAAAAACTGCACAGCCAGGGACACCGTGGGCATCGTGAAGGGACAGCCTAGAGAGAGGAAGAAAATATTTGCAAACCAGACATCTGGCAAGAGCTTAACAACCAACATATGTAGGAAATGGAAACAACTCAACAGCAGAAAAACAGATAACACAATTTAAAAATGGGCAACTGACCTGAATAGACGTTTCTCGAAAGAAGACATACAGATGGCCAGAGGGTATATTTTAAAATGTTCAACATCGCTTATCACAGAGAAATCCAAATGAAAACAATTCAGAGATGTCATCTCACCCCTGTTAGAATGGCTGTTACGGCAAACACAAAAGTTAAGTGTTGGCCAGAATGTAGAGAAAAGGGAGCCCTTGGTAGAGATGTGAATTAGCACAGCCATGATGGAAAACTGTGTGGAGGGTCCTCACAAAATTAGAAATAGGAGGGGGTTAGGGTTCAGAAACTCCCGATGGGGCACAATGTTCAGTATCTGGGGAGTGGGCCACCTGAGACCCAACCCCCACCACCACACAATGTATCCATGTAACAAAAACGCATGTGTGCCCCCTGAACCTAAAATGTAAAAAATAATTAAAAGCAGAACTACCCCGTGATCCAGCAATCCCACTACAGGGTATATCTCCAAAGGATAGGAAGTCAGTGTATTGAAACGACATCTCTGCTCACAGGTTCATTCCCGCATTGTTTATAGTAGCCAAGATACGGAGTCAACCTCAGTATCCACCAACAAATGAATGAATAAAGAAAACATTGCACATTGTGCACTATGGAATCCTATTCAGCTTTAAAAAAGAAGGGTATCCTGCCATTTGTGACAGCATGGATGAACCTGGAAGACAGTAAGAAAGCCACAGAAAGACAAATACTGCGTGATCTTATTTATTTTTTATCTTTTATTTTTTTTTTTTTTGAGTTGGAGTCTCACTCTGTCACTCAGACTGGAGTGCAGTGGCCACTTCCGGCCACTGCAGTCTCGACCTGCTGGGTTCCAGCGATCCTTCTGCCTCAGCCTTCCAAGTAGCTGGAACTATGGATGCACACCACTATGCCCGACTAATATATATATTTTTTGATTTATTGTAGAGATGAGGTCTCACCAAGTTTACTAGGCTGGTCTCAAACTCCCGGACTCAGATAATCCTCTAGCCTCAGCCTCTCAAAGTGCTGGGATTACAGGCTGAGCCATTGCGCCCGGCCTATGATCTTATTTTTATGTGGGATCTAAAAAGGCTGAACTCCAGGAAGCAGAGAGCAGAGTGGTGGCGACCAGGGATGAGGGAGAATGGTGTCCTTAGGGAGATGCTGATCAAAGGATACAATGTTTCAATTAGACCGGAGAAAAGAGTTCAGTAGATCTAGGTACATGGTGACTACCGTTAATAACAATACGTTGTATATTTGAAAATCGCTAAAAGAGTAGATTTTACAGATTCTCACCACAAAAGATAAGTATGTGAGGTAATGCATGTTAATTAGGTCAACTTAGCTATTCACAACGTATATTTCAAAACATGTTATACACAATCAGCATACACAATTTTTGTCAATTTAAATAAATATTTTTTAAATGTTTAAAAAAATTTAAAATAAATACATTGTGTGTATAACCAGGTTAAAAAAAATCAAGCCAGTAAAAAAGAAATGCAAGCTGTCTTTGAATGGTGAGAAGATAGGGGACTGTTTTTTCTATTTTTCAGTACTGTACTTTTCGATTTTAAAAACTCATTAGCACATAATAGTTTTATAATTTATTGTCTCATTCAACAGTCACTCTTTTGAGAATTACGGTGTGTCTGGTACACTATTAGGCACTAGGGCTGTAGCAGTAAAAATGAGAGATATGGGTCCTGTTTTATAGTGTAGAGGAAGAAAGAACCAATTAACCATTAATAACTAAAACTGAGCTGGGCATGGTGGCTCACACCTGTAATCCCAGCACTTTGGGAGGCTGAGGTGGGAGGATCGCATGAGCCTGGGAAGTTGAGACCAGCCTGGGCAACATAGCAAGACCTTGTCCCTACAAAATAATTAAAAAATTAGCCGGGCAGGTGGCACACACCTGTAGTCCCAGCCACTCAGGAGGCTATGGCAGAAGGATTGCCTCTGCCCAGGAGGTCGAGGTCATGCCACGGCACTCCAGCCTAGGTACCAGAGTGAGACCCCGATTCAAAAGGAAAACAAGAAAAGAAAACTGATTAATAAACTTGATAATGTCAAGAGACACACAAGCAGGGTAGCATGGTAATTAGGGGGAGACCACTTACAGGGTGGCAAGGGACAATATCTGAGGAGATGACACAGAAACCAGAATGAGACTGAGCTTGCCTTGCAGAGTCAGGAACAGCATTCCAGAAAGATGGAACAGCAAACTGACACAGAGGTAGCTACAATTATCTTAGGTTGCTTACATAATGGAGCAGTAATTAAAGCATATTTAAAATTTCTCCTCACAGATCATATCCATGTTTCATTTGTCACAGGGTCTGGCTACAGCTATGCTCTGGGTGCGATCCTATCATCTTCTGCCTGCTACATATAAGTTTTGCCCCAACTGTGTTACTGAAACTTACAAGTTTACAAGGACTTGTGCCAGATACCGAGCCAGGAAGGACAACCCTTGAATTGGCAGGCACGTGTCTTTTTGTGCTTCAATATGCATCCGCCATCTGTTGTTTACAGGTTTTCCAATAATGTTTTTGCCAAATAAAATATTAGCAATATTAGCTGAGAATTGATTCTGAGACATAAGGCTACGACTGAGCCTGGCAGTATTTAACAAGAACCACAGTCAACATTTTGTAGCTTTAAAGCTTGCCAGATACACTATTCCTGTTCTCCCCAGTATTATCAGGGTCTCTAAGAAAGAAGGAAAACAGCTACGTAGCCAGCAAGTGGCAGGCCCACGTTTGAAGCAAGGCCCCGCTGAAAGTCCTGGCTCTTCCGATCCAGAGAGAGTCAGCTCTAAGCCCATCTCAGCTCCGGGGCCACCTGTCTTGGTTCAGTAGCAGAAAAGCCTGTGTCTGGGTTTGATAAATTCTCCCAAATAAACAGACGGCTCGCTGAATCAGCCCTGGATATGGCTGTGTGGACAAGTCATCAGTCTGAGAAGTAAACACGAACGCACTCACAGCTCGTAAATTTCCATCGCATTCCCCAGGAGGGCAGGCAGCCAGGAGCCCTCGGGGTAGCGGCCAGTACTGCCGATGCCCGGCAAACACAGCAGCCCTCGGGAGGAGACGGAGAGCCAGGCCCTTCGCTGCCTTTTTCAGTCGAAGAGCTGGAGGCTGACCCCTAGTTACCTAATACCCAAGACTGGGAGAGGCACCCAAGCCAAACCAGCATCAGACCAGAGACCGTGAACTGATAGCACCAGCGTGCAGAGAGCCAAGACGGCTTTGGCTTTGGCCCTGTCTGCGATTCCCCTCCTCGGTGGACCTGGTGCCTTGGACTGTCGGTCCGTGGTCCAGCCTGACTGCTCTCAGCCGCCTCTTTGCTATGCCCTGACACCAGAGGGGATATCTTAAGATCCTCCTGGCCTGAGTTCAGGAGTCCACAGGGTGAGGGTAAACTCTGCCTGGGCTGGTGACCTACTCTTCTCTTGGGCAACAGCAGTGACCCAAGATGCGGACTTCAAACAACTGACTGGGCCAGGTGCAGTGGCTCACACCTGTAATCCCAGCTCTTTAGGAGACCGAGGCAGGGGGATTGCTTGAGCCCAGGAGTTTGAGACCAGCCTAGGCAACATAGCAAGACCTCATCTCTATAAAAAAAAAATCAAAAAGTTAGCCAGGTGTGGTGGCACACACCGGTAGTCCCAGCTACTTGGGAGGCTGAGGCTGGAGGATCACTTGAGCCCAGGAGGCTGAGGCCGTGGTGAATCGTGAGGGTGCCACTGCATTCCAGCCAGACTCAGTAATAATTGAGTCAGAGACCCAACTGGATGATAATAATGATAATGGTAATAATAATAATGAGTTGATTGATAGCTCAGCATAACCTACTCAGCCAAGGTCTGCACGGCCAGGGCCAGGGCAGGAATGAACATGGCCCCCATGCCCCAGGGAGAGCAAGCCTGTCACCTGCTGGGTTTGGGGCAGAGGATAAACATCCTCAGGACTTCTCCCTCCTCCTCGGTAATGTGGGATGCCAGGGAGGGTGCACACATCAGAGAGCCGATGGTCAGATCCTCGATCTTCACAAAAGCTTGACCGTGAATAGCACCCTTCCTACCCAAGGGATTGCCTGCAGCAGCCAGGCTGTAGTGGGCTTACTGCCCTCCTGCTGTTTCATGGGCGAGAAGAGAATTCACTGGCCATGACCGGCCATCTGAGGACAAAGGTGCCTGGGAGGCTTTGACTAAACATTCAGAAGCATCAAAGGTTAGAAGACATCTCTCAGAGGCTGCACCTCAGAGGACCATGGCTGTCCAAGGTTCCCAGCTAGATGCAGACCTGCACCTAGGCTGGTGCCCATCCTCTGGGATGTGGAACTAGAGTGAATTTCTGGGAGCCTAAAAATAAAACATACTCCTTCCTGCTTTACCTGGGAGTCTTTTCTGCACTCACTGTAGACGGTGGTCAGCAAGGAATGAGAGCTGGTAATAGCCTTCTTACCCAAGAATCTATGATTTTAGGGCCGGGCGTAGTGGCTCATGCCTGTAATCCCAGTACTTTTGGAGGCTGAAGCGGGAAGATCCCCTGAGGACAGGAGTTCAAGATCAACCCGGGCAACACAGTGAAACCCCCTCCCTACAAAGAAGAAAAAAATTAGCTGGCTGTGGTGGTGTGCACCTGTAGTCCCAGCTACTTGGGAGACTGAAGCAGAAGGATTGCTTAAGCCCAGGAGATTGAGGCTACAGTGAGCTATGATTATGCCATTGTACTCCAGCCTGAACAACAGAGCAAGACCCTATCTCTTAAAAAAAAAAAAAAGAAAAGCAATCTGTGATTTCAGTCTTTCCTCCCATTGGTAGGTCTAGAAAAGCAATGGGTATTGAAATCAGTATTCAGACTGGTGTTCCCAGTCTTCCTCCCAGTATAGACCGGAGAAAATATCTGCAGAACTCCCTGGGAAGGCACAGAAGCCTGCTCACAGCGGGGGGCCCGGCCCCTCCCTCTTCTAGTCTATTCTTGGCTGCACGTGGGAGAGCTTTGCCACAGGCAGATGAGATTTGGGGGAAAACAAAGTGAGAGAGGCTTGTTTAACTCCAGATCCACATGCACGGCTGCATTCATGATCATCACACCAAAGAGGAAGACAGAACAGGCAACATTTCTGAATTTACGTGACCAGAACAACCCCTCTGGTCCCCACGTGAGCATCTCATGAGTGTTCCGCAGACCCCACTTTGGGAAACTCTTCATAGTGGATTTATTGGAAGACATGGCTTTGTGATCTCTGTAACTGAACTCAGCTCATTGACTCCCCTGTCTTCTGATGGCGGGGGATTCACCCCAGGAGGCTCAGTCTCTCCTGGCTCAGTCTCTCCTGGTTTCAGTCACAGCCCATTCGGGACTCAGCCCCTGGCCATCTAAGATCCTGGCCCCTCCTCCTCACTTCAGCCATTGCTGCACTCCAGTTCTCTGCAGGGCTGACCGGGGACCAGCTTCTCAAGTGTGATCCCGTCTGTTAACTTTACCTGGGTTTCCTATCCCCTGCATCCCCACTCTACAATGGACGTTCTTTTTTCTTCTGCATTACATCCAGCAACTTCTGCGGGATTTGGTATGGGTACAAAATAACCCGGTCAGCTAGGGGTGGGGGAGGGAGGTCGGAAGATTTCAGGGATCCTTAAAGCCAGATCCAGATTTTACCAGAACAGTCAAAACTAGCTTTATTCTTGGGACCCAGGGCTGATGGGAGCCAGCACCAGCGATCAGAAGGTGCCTCCCGTTTCCTCATTCATGACCCATTTTCAAGTCACTGAAAATAACTTGCTTCTATTTCAACCTGCACCCGCCCTTCATTCATGTATTAAGTGCCTACTGCATGCCAGGTCCTGGATGCAAGGATGAAAAGATGGAATCCTTGAGTCCAAGAGGCTCACAGCCTGGGAGAGAGTCAGACTGGCCAACAGTGAGTACTCCACACAATAAACTTGACAAGGGAACCAGGGGAAAGATTGTAGGACTCTGCCTGCAGGAATCCGGAAGGCTTCATCAAGGAGGTGATTCTTGAACCGAGACTTGGAGAACACGTAGAATTTCATCAGGGGGTTAAAGGTGTGAGGGGTGGGTCCGTGGAGGTTTTCTTAACGGAAGGAACCATATGTGCACGAGGGAACCGAGCGGTGGGGGAAGAGCAGGTCCAGGATGTTTCAAATTCAAGTTCAGGATTGTTCATGCTCTGCTAGGTGCTGTCAGAGGCTTATGGTATTGTCTGATTTCATCTTTAAAGCAGTTCTGTGGAAAAGGCACTGCTGGGCCCACTGGGTAAGTGAGTCTAAGCTAAGACAGGTCCATTGACGTAAGCAGGGCCCCACAGTCCGATGACGGGGAAGAGTCGGTTCCATTCCCCTGGACTCTAACAGGTGTCTGGGTATGTGGAGTGCAGAATTCTTTAAGCCAGAATTCAGCCCAGTGTTGCCCGACTCCAAACTGCCTTCCTACCCACACTGCTTGGCTGCCTTCCCCTTGGATAGTGTGGGAGAGGGGGAGCGGGAGAGGCCGCCGGGGCCAGATGCTGCCCTGGGGGGAGACCTCCTGCCTGACCCCTGTCTCCTCTTTTCCATGGCCTCACCTTCGGCCACAGCTTGGCCGGGCACACGCGCTCCCTTCTGTTGGGCTCCTGACACCGTGGAGACAGCTCCCTTGACTTTGGGTGGAGCAGGGAACTCACTGCCAAGCCAAATACAGTCATAGGACTCTCAGGTTGTTCCTCCAGAGAGTCCTCAAAAGAACTGCCCTGCTGTCACTGCTGAGGTTTGGGAGTGTTTTCAGCAGCTCTGGGTGTCATCCAGCCGGGTCCTGTCGAGTCATTCAGGAAACCACTCTGCGCTGACGTGGCTCCCCACCCGCCTCCTCCCGTATCTCTGTCTCTAAAGGGTTTCAGATGATGGTGGAACAAAGCTGCATTTCCAGCCTGCTTATGGAAAGGGCCAAAAGGAACCACAAGAGGACTTGGGGGAGGCCATGGGGAGAGGGTGTGGGCTTCCCATCACCTCCCCAGGGTCCCCAAATCACATAGATGATATGGGAATCTTGGTCCCTGCCCTGTCCTGGGTGCAATGTATTTTCAGAATCAATGGCCCAGTTGCGTGACCAGAGCAATACCTTTCAAATGCTTCTCCATATTGAGAGCTGAGGGCCCAGTTATAAGTTCTAGGAAGCTTATCTTTCCAATGCCGATGGGGGGAGGCATTTTAGAAACAGTTAGTTAGTTGTGATGGAAGGAGATACTTGTTGGCCAGGGCAGTGGCTCATGTCTGTAATCCCAGCACTTTGGGAGGCTGAGGTGAGAGGATTGCTTGAGCCCAGGAGTTCGAGACCAGCCTGGGAAGCATAGCGAGACCTCATTTCTAAAGATAAAAATATTAGCCAGGTGTGGTGGCATGCGCCCGTAGTCCCAGCTACTCGGGAGGCTGAGGCGAGAGGATCACCTGAGGCCAAGAGTTTGAGGATGTGGTGAGCTATGATCGTGCCACTGCACTCCAGCCCGGGTGACAGAGTGTGACCCTGACTCAAAAAATAAAAATTAAAAAAAGAGAGATAGTTGTTAACTTTCATCTGGAAGTTTAACATTAGCCGCAGTCCACTGAGATGGAGTCAAAAGGATCCCTGACGAGGATTATTGAGACCTTGAGCTGTGACCAGGCAGCCCAAAGCAGTAATCACAAATCAGCATGTGAAAGGCGTGTGGTGTGGGCAGGGAGGCCCCTGGTGTCTCTGGTACCAGGTGTCATTTCCATCCCTTTGCCCTCCCTCCATTCTTTGTAGACCGTCTGCCCTCCAAATTCATCCAATGGTCAACTGTTGCCCATGTCCTCCATTTCTCATGAGCCCCTCTTGAGGTCACGGTTCAGAATTTTTTCTTGTAAAGTGTCCAACAGTAAGTATTTTAGGCTTTATGGACCATATGGTCTCTGCCACTGTAGCACAAAAGCTGCCATAGTTGACCAGTGGCATGACTGAAGCAATACATACACCATAGGCAATACATACATAAATGAACATAGCTGGGTTCTAATAAAACTTTATTCACAAAAACAAACGGTGGGCCAGATCTGGCCCGCAGACCATAGTTTGCTGATCACTGCTCTAGATTTTCTCTTTTTTCTTCCTTCTCATTTTTGAATCCCAGGAACAGAAGTGAAGTGTCAAAAAGCTATTTGTGTTGTTGCTTTTGGATTTTCCTTATTTCTACATTTCAGAAAGTACACTTTGTCTTGTCTTTATAGGTGGGTATTTAAATTGAAAGCAGCTGTGAAGACAGGAATCCTCTCAGTGACTATTTGCTATGTCTGTTGCCATGAAATAGTAAATTTTTTTAATACACTGTCTTTTTTATTTAGCTAGATACGGAGCTTATTGCTACACTGCAGAATAGCTCAGAAAAATTTTCTGCACTATACAGTGCCAGGCACAAAATAGTAAATGCTTCTTGCTGGAATGGATGAACCCATGGAAGCCAAAATGGTTTAGAAATGGCAGGGGCGGAGGTGATTCCAGAGGGTACCATTCCTTCACCTCTCAAGAGCTTGATCTTGACACTTTCTCATAGCACCTGAACTTATAGGCAGACTTTAGGTAAAGACACAGGTGAGGAACTCTCCACGAATTTGTCCTGTCATTGGAGATGAGTGACCAAAAAGGCCACAGTACGATCCCTCAGCCTCATGGGAACATAAGCACCTGTCTCGCCATCCCTCCCCCTCAGCCTGTGCTCCTAAGGATAGAGAGAGTTCACGCTTTCCTTAGTTACAAATGACTCAATCTTGCAGTTCCCGGTGGCTAGGCGGGTCTACCAGATGTCCCTCCTCCAGTTTTCATGGAAGTACTCAATGGAAGTATATAGCCCAAAGTCTGGAAAATAGTCGTGGTAAAATGTCAAAGGGAAAAAATTAGATCAGAAAAACCTAATAACTGCACAACTCCAATTTTGTCCAAAATTTTTATCTATTGGTCTATTCCCAGAGAAACAATACTAGGAAGAATGATATCAAAATGTCCCCAGGGGCTATCTCTGGCCAATAGAATCACAGATGAGCTCAACTTTCCTCTTTTGTTTTTTGGGTCCCTTCTTTTATAAAAAGTTCTTTTCTACAATCAGCATGCAGAGCTTTTTTAGTTTCAGAAAGTGTTATTTACAAAAAACGAGGGAGAATAGCTAGGCCAGCCTAACTTTTGTCAGAAGCCAGCCTAATTTTTGTTGTTTTGAAAATAAAAGAGCAGGCTTCCCGTGGCAATCTTCCCACCCACCCCGAGGCAGGCATCCTGTCGGTTACATGGAAACTTCCAGAGTTTTCGGCAGGAGAAGGCTTGCGGTGCCGAGCCCACTGGCAGGCGCTGGAGTGTTGTGGCCCCAAGGAGGGGCCTGCTGGGAATCTGGGGCTTTGGAGCTGCCCTCTGGGGCTGTTTCTCTTTGGTTCTTCTTCAAAGGAAATGTGGCAGTACCTGTTTCGGCTTGGCCTGGCCTTTCTCCTTCTCTGCTCAGTTTACTAAAAAATACCACGAAGCTAAATGAGCAAGGAGCATGCCTGTCTTGACTTTCTTTCTTTTTTTTAAAGCAGGTTTTCAAAGAGATCAATCTCATTTGGAAAGCATGCCAGGGCAAAGAGAGTTTCTGAGAGAAACGCACATATTTGAAGGCACACTCTCATCTAGAAAGTCTTGCTCTCTTCATAAGAAAAATGGAATTTTCTTTTGAGGCGATAGCCAGGGTGCTGGAGGCTTTTTTGAGACATCGTTGGCAGTGGTTTTGTTATCTTATGGTGTCAGCCTCGATTCACACGGCCTAGGCCTCCCCGCTTGGCTGCAGAGCCCCCTTTGTAGTAGAGAAACAGACCTCCTCCCTGGTAAGAAGTCTGGGCCATGGCTGTGCTGTCATCCCGGCTATGTTACGAGAGTTCTTCGATATCTTTTTGCTCCTACTTAAACCCTGCCAACATTCAAGAGACCAGAGAATGGCATGTTTACTGAGAAGCAGCCCTCTCCCCATCCATCCCTTCCACCTGTCCTTGCTTTGGAATTTCTCACTTCCATCTGAATTACACCTTCCCCCATTCAGATATGCACACGTGTGCACACACACGCACACACGTACTTGGCGGCCCTCTGCCCCATCTTGGTTTCTACAGGGCTCCATCTAGTTCTTGCTCTTGGCTGCGCTGTTAGTCTTGCTGGAGGTGAAGTCCATCCTCTTGCTCCTCTAGAATAGGGGACAGCTGGGCCCACGGTCAGAGAGCTGTGAGGAGCATTCGTGTCTCAGAAAGAGCTCTGTTCGGTCATCCCGCAAGTCCCATCATTCGACTATGCTTGTTTTTTTGTTTTTTTGTTTTTTGAGTTGGAGTCTCACTCTGTCACCCAGACTGGAGTGCAGTGGCCGCTCCCGGCCACCGCAGCCTCGACCTGCTGGGCTCCGGTGATCCTTCCGCCTCAGCCTTCCAAGTAGCTGGAACTACAGGCGCGCGCTACCACACCTGGCTGATTTTTTGATTTATTGCAGAGATGAGGTCTCGCCAAGTTGCCCAGGCGGATCTCGAACCCGCGGGCTCAGGCAATCCACTCACCTCAGCCTCCCAAAGCGCGGGATTACAGGCTGAGCCACCGAGCCCGGCTCTTCCTCAATAATTTTTGTCTCATGTACAATTTGTCTTGAGTTTTCAAAGTTTCTTTCAGCCAACAGAGCTCTTTGCCTATTATCATGAGGTTTTTTTTTCCTCTCTCACCGGAAGTAAGTTGGCTTCAGTAATAGCTTGTGAGTCTTCTAAATTTTTCTGACAGAATTTTGGCTTGCACTTTATAAGTGTCCAGCGTGGTTGATCTTGCCATCTGCTTTGGAAATAATCTCCTCCATCATTAAAGGATAAATTCTCTCTAGATTGGATATTTGGTGCACATCCATTTCCTTTTCTTGGTGCAATTCAGGAAGGACTTGGAGTTCCTGCTGGAACTGCTGCTGCCTTCTCTCTCTGTTTGTCTGATCTCAGTGAAGCTTTCTCCTTTGTGGTATTTAAATATAGGGGCACTGATTATTTCACCTCCTTCAGCAAATTTAGTATACATCTGATTTCTTTTAAAATGTTTTAAAAGAACTCTTTGAGTAGTACCAGCTTCTTCAAAACTCCTATAAATCATCTTCTATGAGCCACTGGTTTTCAGATGCAGTTGTTCCATCCAGTCTGAGCTCCCACCATCTATGTTGTCTTCTGCCATAAGCCTGTCAAATCACTCCTCTTTAAACAAGTGGCCACCTGGAGGCTTCATCTGACATCCTTTAGAGTTTTCTAACACCATTCTGCTTAATATGCTCACTCACTCCCTCTTCCCTTCTTTGGCTTCTTGTGAAAATAGCTTTATGCATCCCTGAAGACCATCACGGTCATCCGTACTGTCTACAGGTGTTCTTTTTTTAAAAAAATGCATTTTGAAGGCTGTTTCTGTGGCAGATACTTGAAATTGGATATATTTGGATGCATTTTCTAAAGACTGAATGTTTCTTGCTATGCCAGCCGTCAGCTCAACTTGTTCTGAATGTTTAGATTTCTCTTTACATCCTTTTCTAAAAGCCTCTATTTTGAGCCCAAGTAAAAAGTTGGCGATTTCCAGCTCTTTATTAATGGGCTTTATATTTCCAATAATTTGTTCTTCAGTCTGGTTTTCACTAAAGTTGATTCAAGTAATTTTCCATGAGGTGAGCTTCAAAAAATGTTATATCTTTCCCCTAGAAGGGCAGAAATTCCAGTGGCCAGCCTGTCTTTACTTGCATAAAGTAGGCTCTTAACAAAGCTCCAACTATGACCATTAACATCACCTTCTTGCCCAACAGTCCCTGGGGAGCTGGGCCTGGTCTGAGGTCCCTGCTTTGCTGCCAACACTTGGCATGGTATCTCTAGAACAAGCATGTCACAGAGCACCATGACCATCAGCAAACCCTGAGGTCACTGTGAAGTCCCTCAGGTTGCCAGGTCTCTGTTGGCTGTAACAGACCACGGAGAGCATGAAGACCATTCTACCTGAAACCAAGCCAGTCCTGGCAACTAGGGTAGACTCCAGAGGAAGTGGGGCAGGGGGAGGTGCAGTAGACCCAGCTAATGTTCTTTCTTCTTGTGAATAAACATTTCATTCTGAGGCTCTGAAGGCCTCATTTTGCCTGTAAAAGTTCACATCAAACTCTTGACCAGCAAGGAAGACATGAAGTTCAACTTTTCTTGCAGGGGTGAAATGTTTGATGAGGCAGAAGTCCTTAGAAGATACCAGATGCTGGATGAAATCTGTGGCAGGAGGTTTGGGCCACCTGAGCTCCTCTGCAATGTGGAATCTGGTCCCCGGGCCATGGGGGAGCCAGACCCTATCTAACTCAATGAGCTACCAGTTGTTGATAATCAGCCTGTAGGTCAGTTGGGGGTTGGGTGATTTGGGATGGGCTTGGCTAGACAGTTCTGCTGAACTCAGCTGGGCTCACACCTGTGTCTTGGGGTCAGCTGAAGGTTGGCTGATCTCTATAGTCCTCTGCCTGACTCAGTCACGTGTCTCAAGGGCTTCTGGAAGTTAGCTGATTCTGAGATGGCCTAGGGAGGGGCTTTGCTGATCTTGGCTGGGCTTACTCATGTATATTAGCTCTGGTTGAGTGTCTGCTGATGTTGACTGAGCTTAGCAGGTTGCTCAGCTCTGTACCACGTGTCTCTCATCCCCCTCTGAGATGTCAACAATTGTTTTCATGACCTTTACTTCTTTCTTCAGGAAGTCATTATCCTCTGGAAGACTGTAGGTTTCCAAAACCAGGATACAGAGTAGGAGCAGATGTAATCACCCATCTCTTCATTTGTTTCTATGACTCACGTCATCTCAGCAACCACTGAACAATAGGAAATATGATTTGTTTATTTATTTATTTATTTATTTATTTATTTTTGAGTTGGAGTCTCACTCTGTCACCCAGACTGGAGTGCAGTGGCCGCTCCCGGCCACCGCAGCCTCGACCCGCTGGGCTCTGGCGATCCTTCCGCCTCAGCCTTCCGAGTAGCTGGAATTACAGGTGCGCGCTACCATGCCCGGCTAATTTTTTATTTATTGCAGAGATGAGGTCTCGCCAAGTTGCCCAGGTGGGTCTCGAACCCGCGGGCTCAGGCAATCCACTCACCTCAGCCTCCCAAGGAGCGGGATTACAGGCTGAGCCACCGAGCCCGGTGGAAATATGCTTCAAAAATGTCAAGTTGTTGGGGCTCCAGCTAACATGGACACTGTGTGCTTGGCAGAACTAAGACCACTTTTTCTGATAGAGCTAGCTTTTGACCTCTGTAGAGTTTTTGTGAAAGAATAAGTCAACATCCATGTCAAAGTTACACATATGTGTTACAGGACTGCTAGATTTTTATGCCCTCTGCACAATAACAGACCAATACACCGAGACAGAAGAGTTTCATCAAATCTGTTTCGTCAAGGGGTTCTGGGCAAAGTTCTTCAAGGATATCATGGAGGGCCAGGGCTTAGAAATTTGGGATTGTTGATTGGTTGGGGTAAGAGAGACAAAATCATCAGAAGGTGGAAACAGCATTCTTCCATGAGTCAGCTTCTTACTGGGGCCTTCAGACCAGCTGGTACTGGTAGTTTTGTTGGTACACAGAACCTAAAAGAGAAATTCAGACAGAGAACTTATAATCTCACAGTGTCTTCTATTTTATATGTAAAACAAAGAGTCTTGTGACAAAAGACTATGGTATCCTGGAGTAGTAAGCAGAGACTAGCTACAGAGAAGCGGTCTGAAGGGTGAGCTGACTCAATGATTGCTGCTGACTGTGCTGCAAGCCGAGCTGAATTTTATTTGTTTCCCTTCATCAATTTTATGATATTTTCCTGGGGACAGTTTCATATGGATGCACTAAGTCATTTCTCCTACTACCTTGTTCAAAGACCATGAGCTTTTAAGTCTTGCTCTGAAAAGCAGCTGCAACCAAGAACTCTGGAATCTCACATTGACATTTTGCTCTTCATCTTCTCGCATTTCCTCTTCTGAAAGTCACTGGCCCCTCTGCTCCTTGGGAACGTCCATGATCTCCTCCCTTGGGCTAGGCAGCAAAGTGTAAGGGCAACAAGGGGAAGCTGTCCCCATGCATCAAAGCTGCTGCCTTCACTGGCTTTTTTCTGCTTGTTCTACCAATGACTGAGAAAGGCATGTTTTAATGATCTATTGTTGCAAAAAGAACCACCCCAAAACTTCATGGCTTAAAGCAGTGTTATTCCCTACAATTCTGTGAATCTACTGGGTAGTTCTTCCACTTGTTGTCAACTGGTATCACTTGCACAGCTGCAACCATCTGGAAGCTCAGCGAGAGCTAGCTGTACTCACACATCTGGTGCCTTGGCACAGCTGTTGCCTAGGATGCATCAGTTCCTTTCCATGTGGCTTTTCTGTCAAATACTGTGGTCTTTCAGTATTTGATAGTCTAGTCCAAGGTATTTCACATGTCAGCTGACTTCCAAGAGAGTGAAAGAGAATCTGCCAGGCCTTTTAAGGACCTGACTGAAACTAGCCCAGCATCGCTTCTGTTGCATTCTGTAAGCAAGTCATAAGACAGTACTGATGTAAAAAGTGGGAAAAAATATTCCATCCTTTGTTGGAAGGCATAGCATGTGGTTGGAGGATGTGGGGATTGTTGGTGGCCCTTTCTGGAGATGAACTACCATGGGGGTGTCCACTATGATTATGGATTTATTTATTTCTCCACTTAGTTCTATCAACTTCTGTTTCATGTGTTTTCAAATTATTATTAGCTACACACACATCTAGGATTGCTGTCTTCTTGATGAATAGACTAGTTTATCATTAAGAAATCTCTATCTTTGGTAATGTTTCTTGACTCGAAGTCTACTTTATTGATATTAATATACTTATACTAACTTTCTTGTAATTAGTGTTTGTATGCTTTTTAAATAATCCTTTTAAACTTATCTGTCTTTTTATATTTAAAGTGCATATAGCCAGGCGTAGTGGCTCAAGCCTGTAATCCCAGCACTTTGGGAGGCCGAGGTTTGCCTGAGTCCAGGAGTTCAAGACCAGCCTGATCAACTTGGTGAGACCTCATCTCTACAGTAAATAAAAAACTTAGCTGGGCATGGTAGCACGTGCCTGTAGTTCCAGCTACTTGGAAGGCTGAAGCAGAAGGACCACCTGAGCCCAGCAGGTTGAAGCTGCAGTGGCTGTGAGCGTGCCACTGCACTCCAGCCTGGGTGACAGAGTGAGACTCCAACTCAAAAATAATAATAATAAAATAATAATAAAGTGCATAAATTGTAAACAACATATACTTGGGGCTTGATTTTTTTATCCAGTCTGAACATTTTTGTCTTTTAAATGTAATGTCTGCTTTGCTTATATTTAATGTAAGTATTGATATAGTTAAGTTATAAGTCCATTGTCTTGTTATTTTTTTCTTTTTTTTGATGAATCATATATGTTTTGGTATTTTATTTTCTCTCCTCTGTTAGTTTTTCAGGTATACATCTTTGTTTTCTTTTTTTTTTTTTAGTGGTTGCTTCAGAGATTCAATAAAGTATGTATTCTTAATTTATCACAATCTACATTTAATTACTATTAAATCACTTCTGTATGACACAAGAACCTTATAATAGCATAATTACGTCTCCATTGTCTTTGAGCTATCTGTTTCATAGATTTTGCTTCCACATGTGTTATAAACTCTATAATATATTATTATTTTTAACAGTTAATTTAATATAAATTAAGAAAAGAAATTAAATAATCTTTTATATTTACCCCTATATTTGCATTTCTGGCTCTTTTTATTCCTTCCTGTTTTCATATGGATCATTTCTGTTCAGCTGATGAGCTCACTGAGGCATCTTTTGTATGGCAAGTCTGAGGCTATGATTTCTCTCAGTTGTAATTTATCCAGAAATGTCTTTATTTTACCTTCATTTTAAAAGTTGTTTTTAATTTGTATAATAGAAATTAAGATATTTTTATTTCCATATCACAATGCTGTATTACCACCACTTTGTGCCAGGAAAAATGCATTATCAATTATTACTTTATTATCAATAGAGTATATTTAGTCAATAGAAAAACATACAATTTTTTTAAACACTAAAATGTTTCCAGACTTTAAGACAGATGAATAGAAGCAAAATATTATGTCACATAACATTTTTTGGGTCAAATGTACTACTTTTTTCAATTCAACGCTTTTTAAGCAGGTTTATAGAACTGAGCAACCATCTTCACAGTCCAGTGTTAGAACATTTCAATCTCTATCTTTGGTAATGTTTCTTGACTCGAAGTCTACTTTATTGATATTAATATACTTATACTAACTTTCTTGTAACTAGTGTTTGTATGCTTTTTAAATAATCCTTTTAAACTTATCTGTCTTTTTATGTTTAAAGTGCGTATAGCCGGGCGTGGTGGCTCAATCACCCCCAAAGTGTTCCCTCATGTTTATTTGCAATTAATCCTTGCTCCCATCCTCAGCCCTCTACACCACTGATCTGCATTGTGTCTCATGACTTTAAGAGTTCATATAAATGGCACCATACAATTTGTAGTCTTTTGTGTCTGGATTCTGTCAGTTGGCATAATGTTTTTCAGATTCACCTATATTGTAGCACATGTCAATAGATTTTTTTCCTTTTGATTGCTGAATAGTATTCCATTGTATAGATCTATCACACTTTGCTTATACATTCATTCGTTATTGGACATTTGGATTATTCCAAAATCTTGGTCATTATGAATAATGCTGCCATAAATATTCAGGCACATGGTTTTGTACAGCATATATTTTCATTTTTCTTGGGAAGATTCCTTGGAGTAAAATTTCTGGGTTGTATGGTAAGTTTACGTTTAACTGTTTTCAAGCTTGATCTTTCTCCATCCTTTCATTTCCAACTGATTTATGTCTTTAAAGCTAAGGTGTATCTCCCATAGACAGATATCTAGATTTGGCTTTTTACCCAGTTAGGCAGTATCTGCCTTCAAATTGGGATGTTTATACTATTCACATTTAATGTGATTTTTATTATGTTTGGGCTTATATTTGCCATTTTGCTGAAGTCATTTGCATTGTTTCTGAATGTCTCCTATTTTCCCCTCTGTTTCTCATTCCTGCCTTCTTTTGTATTACATAAATATTTTTAGCATACTATTTTAATTCTTTTTGTTAATTTTTAAACATACATTTTAAGTTTTTTTCTTAGTGGTTGCTTTAGGTATTACAATATGCATCTTAACTTACTACAACTTACTGCAGATTGATACTGACCCAGTTCTGGTAAAATAATTAGAAACTTTGGTTCAATGTGAGCTAGTTCCTCCCCTCCCCCCTTTATGCTATTATTGTCATAGATAGTAAATCTAACTATCTATCTATCTACAGGTCTATATCATATAGAGAGCCTATATTATATTATGTATACAGTGTTATACGTACTGCTTCCAACAAACTTGTCTTTTAGAGGTTAAAAGAAGAAACAAGATAAAAACATATTTCTCTGTTATATAAACCTACATATTTACTGTTTGGGTATTTTCTTCTTTCCATGGATTCAGCTTAACATCTGGTACCCTCTCATTTCACCCAAAGGGACTGGTTTTGGTTCTTTTGAGACGGTCTGCTAGCAATAAAGTCTCTTAGTCTTCATTTCTCTGAAAACATCTTTATTTCACCTTCATTTTTGAGGGAGTTTTGCTGGCTATAGAATTCTTGATTGACAGTTTTTTCTTTAGCACTCTGAATATGTCATTCTACTGCCTTCTGGATCCCATCATTGCAGATGAGAAAAACCATTAATTATATTGCTGTTCCCTTGACTGATAAGTTGTTTTTCTCTTGCTGCTTTCAAGATTTCCTCTTTGTAAGTTCAACATAGTAGAGGGCCTACTATGTGCATCTTTTTGCATTTATCTTACTTGGGGTTTGTTGAGTTTTTTGGATGTGTAGAATAATATTGTTTTATATACAATCATGTTGCTGATCGCAAGCTTTTACCTCCATCTGGTGCAGGAGGAGAACTCCTTCAGATTTCTCCTAGAACAAGATGAGCTTTGACTGGTTTGCAGTTTTAAACAGTTGCATTCTCCGTGGTTAGCCCAACTCCCGGTTTCCTGAGCCACTGCCTTTTGGTCTTATCGACTGGTAGCCGATTGGCTTCAATTTCAGCTATTTTTGGTTTACCTTTGGATTCAACTCTGGCAGAGCCCCAGAATGCAATCACCACAGGAATGTTTAGGGTTATGCAGTTTCCTTTTACTTAACATCCTTTCTGCTCTATCACTGCTTTCTTAGCAAAACTCAGAGGAGAATATTTCTGGGCCAAATGATCTATTCTTGTGTTTGGGGCTATTCCAGACTCCAGCGTGTCTCAGGAACCCACTCTGTTTTTCAAGATCTGACTGATTTCCCCTTATCCTGGCAAAGCCCCTCAGCAGGACTGCTCTTCCCTAGATGAGGCATCACCTCTAAGTATGAAAGCTTCCTCTGTACACCTACGAAAAGTTTAGAACTCTCAGGAATTTAGTTCTTTGAGGCTGCTTGTGCCCAGCACTCTTTGCTAGCTTCAGGTGTCCTCAACTTCAGTGTGACAGCTGTTAACCACCATGCTTCACTGCCCCGCTGGTCCTGACCTCACAGGACTGTGTGAGGATGGAATGAGCTGATGCATAGACATGCTCAGCACTGCACTTGGTGGGCCCATCAGTGCTCAACAAGGACAGCTGTAAAGATGGTTGCAAAGAACCATGGCCCAAGCAGGGAAGGTGTCAGGAAGTTTTTAGTGCAGCAAATGCCAGTGAGTGGGTGGACTTTTATCTGTCAAACAGAAGCGATGAATCAAGGCAAAGCAGTATCCTTTAGGACACAGATACACATGTGACACCGGGTGGTTTTTCCAAGCAAGCGGGTATTGGACCTACCGTGTGCTGGGCACTCTCATAGGTCCTCACAAACACTGGCTTGTTAAGTCCTCAGAGAATGCCTGCAAGGTAGCTCTTACTCTCCCCCTCCTACACAGAGGCAGGAAAGGAAGTCGGGAGAGGGGACATGCATGTCCTGCCATTGCTTTAACTCCTATATGAACTTGATGTTTTGTCTCTCACATTTTCAAAACATGGCAATATTAAACTGACAGATCCTGTCACTGAGACAGTTCTTAAACCTTTGTTTTTCATAGCTGCAGGTCTGTGTCAAAATTCCATAACTAACACAAGGAATAAAGGAGTTGCAGTTATCCTGGCCCCTGGGATACATCCCCATGTGTGTCAGGGAGACACCACCCATGGGTGTCCATGAGGACAGCCCACTCCCATACTACAGTGACCAACAGGGGCCTCAGGGACCATTTTCTCAGGTACTGTGCTTGGATGCATGTGACAGAAGCCGTGTGACAGTGGCTCATGTTCCCACTTCACAAACGCTCCCAAGTGGGGAGTTCGGGTCCGGGCCACGTCCAGGAAGGCACCAAGCCTCCAGGACGCTGCCACTCCTGCTCAGTCTTCCAGCACCTTACTGCTGTCCTTATGGTCCTGTCTAGCAGAAACTCTGGCAGAAGCACCTCCCACAACTTTTGGGGTTCACTGAGGGTCCTCAACTGCTGGCTCCCCTCCACACTACACCCCAACATGCTGCTGATGTGAGAAATGACAGGGCCTTCAGGGACCAGCGCTAAACCTGGAACACCTGCGTCCTGTGCTTAGTACGGCAGGCAGAGACTGCCACTGCCATCAGGTCAGAACAGCTTCCTGGCGGCCAGATCTCAGCCACCCCGCAGTGGCACTTGAGTGTTCTCCTCCTGGGCCCCAGCCCTCAGAGTGGAGACAGGCTCTCAAAGCAGCAGGGACAGGCTCTCAGAGCAAAAACAGGCCCTCAAGGTGGGGACAGGTTCTCTGAGTGGAGACAGGCCCTAGGGGCAAGGACAGGCCCTGGGAGAGAGAACAGGCCCTTGGAGCAGCAGGGATAGGCCCTGGGGCTGGGGGCAGGCACTGGGGCAGGGAGGGGCCCTCAGGGTGGAGACAGGCCCTTGGAGCAGCAGCGACAGGCTTTCAGAGTGGAAACAGGCCCTCAAGGTGGGGACAGTTCCAGTTGCAGGGATGGGTCCTCTCCAGAAGTCTGACATGGGTGGGGTGCCCACTGTCCTGGCTGCCAGGATCCTGTGGCCTCTTGGGGCTCCCCACATGTATCTGCGGTGGCTTTTTGGGGCTCTGCTTCAACACCCTCACACACCCAGAGGGGCGAGAGCTATCTTCCTCAACAGCGAGTCTGAACACTTACCCCACCCTGTGGCCACCAAGGCTCTGGGAGGGCAGTGGGGGTCTTCCCTTCACTCAGTGGCAGAGGCAGCTGTTGCGCAGAGAGTCAGGCGCTGGCACCCTGGCTGCCTCCCACATGTGCTGGGGCACTTTGAGCAAGACAGAAGCACCTGGAAACCAGTGTGAATGGGCCCTCTGCAGTGCGGGGTGGTAGCCAGCTGGGAAGGAGTGCTCAGCTGAACCTTGAGCAATAGCTGAGGGCAGACAGGCCAGGGACACCTGATTCCTGATGATGCCAAGCTCACAGTTCGGCGGTGGAGTCAGAAGTCAACACACAAGTCACGGTGCCGCAGAAGACCCGGGTGGCACCCTGTAGGGATCAACCATGCCCCATGCCTGCTTTCTGAGCAGCTGCCTGGCCCAGCTCCCACTCTGGGTGCTGGGGTCAGGCCTGACTCAGGTGTAGGTTGGGCCATGCCACCACCCATCCCCCACCCCAGACCCCCCAGTGGCCACCCTTCCCCCCACTGAGACACCCCCCAGTGGCTTCAGTGACCTTTCTCAGATCTAGCATCGCAGTGTCCCCCGTGTCCACTGCCAGCTGCATCCTGGAGACGCCTACTCAACCCAGGCTCACTCCTGGGGCCGCCCCCTGTACATCTGCACCACCAACCCAAGGAGCTGAGTGACCTGGCCATACTCAGCCCCTGCAGCTGATGTCAACTGTCCCCTCTTGTGACTCCAGTTGTGGTCCTCGTCTGGCAGCACTGTCTGGGAGCTTGTTGGAAAAGCAGAGTCTTGGTACCACCTCAGAGCACTGGATCCCCCGGTGGCTGGTATGGACAACTGCAGCTTGAAAAGCACTAGAACCTTGCCTTGAACTCCAGGGGCCTAGGAAGGTAGGCCAGACTAACCTGTGAGGTAAGGGTGCTAGCCAAATAGCCTTAATAGCTAAAGCCCTGGGTGTTTAGCTTAAACAACCCATCAGAGCAGATGGTGTTCTGAGATTCTTTCTTGCCACTGCTCCTCAGGCCTCAAAACCTTTGCTCTGGAGGTTACGGGGAGGAAGGCGGGCACTTGGGAGAGGAAGTAGAAGGGTGGACTAAACAAAAGAGATGAAGGCTGCCAGTGTACTTTTCCGTTATCTACTGCAGTGTGGTCTTGGCTGAATGGCTTAACCTCTCTGTCTCTGTTTCTTCATCTGTAAGCTTACGAGAATAGAGTACCTATCCACCTGAGTGCCATGAAGACTGAGTTAGCCCTTGTGAAGTGCTGGATATCACTCAACAAGTGTTAACGAGGATTGTTGGCCATTAATGCAGAACTTGAAAGAATAAGGATCTGTTGTCATGGGTGCTTTAGGAAGACATAGATGGATTTCTCAGATGGATAAGGACAAGGTTAGCAAAATTTACCTATCGGTTACCATACAATTCAAGTTAAATTGATATTTATTCTGTATTGCTTGATCATAAAATTGAACATTTACTAAGAAAAGAAACAAGCTTTCTTGTAATTTTAGGAGGCTTGCTCTAATAGTTTCAAGGATGTTTCACTTGCAACCTTGGAACTAAAGTGTTTTGAGGTAGCACAAGATTCGGGTCAACTGGAGAAGGGAGGGGGAGGGGAGGCAAGGAATTAAGCACGATTACCACGTTGTCGGCTTAAGAAACGGGGGGGGGGTGTGGGGGACAGTTGTTTCTTGAGTTGGGGGTCCTGGTGAGTGGGTCTCCATCTGGTTCTGTTCTGGTCACAGGACCCGTGACGTTGCTATTGGCATCCATGTGCTGCAGCTGCAGGGCAGGTGGGAAGTGGGTTCTGGAGAAGTTGCTATATGTGCCACTCTGTGGCCTTTCTCAGTGTATTTGGCACCATGTGCTGAGTGTACATCATCACCTCCTTCCAACCCTTTTTGCAATCATTTATTTTGTTTCTGCCGGTTTACTGTGAAACATTTCAAGCATACATTGAAAGAATTTTAGAGGAAAACCATATGATGGAGAAGAGACAAATCCTCCTACAGAAAGATTCCAAATGACTTCTGTAGATCCTTGAGGAGGTGGAGCATAACCCACTACTCCTTAGGTAAAGAATTCAAAGAGGGCAAATGGTAAAGCAACCTGACCGTGGAGAAGCCCGACAAACATGACTTCAGCCAGGCGATCAAGGTCAACATCATTAGGGAGAAGGCAAGTTGATAGTGTGTGCCCTTGCTGTGATGGGATGGAAATAGCATTTTTATCTGTGTGGGCTTTCTCCTCAAGCCCCAGAATCTTAATCTAATCACGAGAAAACATCAGACAAATCCCAGTCCAGGGAGATCCTACAAAATACCTGACCAGCACTTCTCAAAACTTTCAGCAAAACCCAGGAAAGTCTGAGAAACTCTCATAACCTCAGAAGCCTCTGAAGACGTGACTAAGTGTGGGATAGGATCCAGGAACAGAAAAAGGACATTGAGGAAAAACAAAGGAAATCTGAATAAAGTATGGACTTTTCTTAGTAATAATGTATTTATATTGGTCCATAGATTGTAACAAATGGACCGTAGTAATGAGAGGTGTAAATAGGGGAAATTGAGTGCTGAGTAAGTGAAGGCTGTCTGTATTCTCTTTGCAATGTTTTCTGTGAATCTAAAACTCTTCCTAAAAATAATGTTTATTAACAAACAAAAAAACCATATACCCATCACCTAAATTCTACCTTTCACATGATACTCTCACACCTCTTCCTCTCACTTTTCATAATCCTCCTTGACTACCCCCACCTTTTTGTTAAAAAAGGCTCCTCAAGAAACTCGGGGCAGCCCAGTACCTGACAGGGTCTGTGGGTTCTTTCGTATTTGTCACACCTGGATTTGCCCTAAGGATGCTCCATTCTGTCTCAGCGCCTGCTAAAAACAAGCTCTACTGCCATCCAGTGGATAGTTTCTACAATGAAAGTGGTTTAAAGGGAGGAAAAAAATGACAGAGACCTGGCAGGCAGAGGGGCCCCTTCAGGTGGACTCTGAGCTGCCCCAGCACCATCCAGTGGGCTCTGACTACACAGACCCTGACTCCCTTCCTGTCTAGCCCCTATCCACATTCTCATCTTGGCCTGGGCACTCCCTGTTTCCCAATTACACAATTGTTTTGCAGGGCCATACGATCCCTTTCAAAAAACTCTTTTCTTGGAAGGAGCAGAACATGAGATAACTGGGAGTTTTCCAGTTTTGCTAGTATGTTTGATGACCATGAAGAACTATTTGGAAGCAGAGGGTGGGTTCTATCCACTGAAAGATAGAAATCCAGAAGCTTCAGCTGACTGGGCCTAGGACCTGAAGGGCGGCAGGCCTGATTCAAGATCAACCTTGCTGTGCTGGGCCACTCAGTACCTTGTGTCAGGCTTTGATGCACACAGTGGCCTGTCTCCTAAGCATTGAGGCAAGAGGGACGGGATGCTTCCAGAAGGGCAGGCAGCACTGTTTCACTCTCCCACTGACCTCATCTTTTGGAAGGGAGGCCCCTCACCCGACTGACCACCGGTGTAGTCGTTACACCTCTGGGTTAGGAAGAGCAAAATGCTCTTAGTTGGGTTTCCCGGAAGTAGATCCTGGGACAAGGGCTGCAATGTTGGCCATCGATTTGGGACTTGATATCAGAAAACACTAGTATAAAGTAGGACGTGAGCACGGGAAGGGAAAGAATCTGGTAGGTCTGTAGTAAGTTGGCTAATACGGTAGGCATCAGAGTTCAGTCCTGCTGTGGACTCCGGAAGGCAGAAGGGCGTCTGTCCCAGCTCAGGGTCGAGGACACTATTTATCCACTGGCCATCATTGTCAGTTGAGGGCTGCTTCTGGGGACAGTCACTTCTGCACTTGAGGCCGTGGGAGAGTCCTGAGGCAGAGTCGCATGTTTTCATAATAAGCAGAAGTGGGTGCCAAGGACACAGCATTGACAGGGTCCCTTTAGTGTGTTCAGATGACACAACCCTACCCCACTCCTCACATCTCCAAAGAAGGTCCTGGAAACCAGCAGGTCCCCAAAGGCCCTAGGAGAGCCCAGGACGGCACAGAGATTCCACTAAACATGAGGTGGCACTCCTTGGGTTAGGACCCTTACCTCCTTTTTCTCTACACAGGTGAGGGCTTTGTAAGGTAAGAAACCCAAAGGTTGCCATGAATGTGTGTAAGCGGCATTTCCGGGGAGGGGCATTTGCTCCCTGGGCCTGGGCTGGGCTCAAGAGAACTTCAGGTCTTCAAGTTCTAGCCCACTTGGGAAGGAGGAAGCCAGTGGGGGTGCAGCCCAGCCTGGAAGCTTCCCTCGTGGGAGCCTCCCCAGCCAACCTGCGGCTCCCGGCCTTTGCATTGACCAGCAGCATTGACCAAATGGAACTTGGAGCCAAACAGCCAAGCTATTTCCATGGAACACCAAAATTTAGGTGATTAAAAATATTTACTCCCAAGAAACAGGGATCTGATGATGCCTTCTCTGTAAAACCTATCAATTTTGTGGAGTGTTGAAAAAGTGTCAATCTATCCCAGAGATCTCTGGAGTCTGTCTCATTGAAGTGCTACCTGGAAAAAAAAAGTTTAACCAATTAGAGGAAGCAATCGCCTGCATAGAAACCTGGGGGATTGTCATGATTGGAAACTGAGCTACTGAGCTCCCCCAGAGACACGCTCTCAGATGGAACACACCCCACCTTTCAGCCGCAGTGGGGATGGGCACTGGACTGCCGCATCTCACCTGATGGCCACACAGGGAACCGGACATGATTGAGGTCTTTCTGTGGTGCTGGCTTTTGGGAGCCAGTGGGAAGACTATGAGATTGCTGTGTGAAGAGAAGCTTACCTTGTTCTTCGTGCCTTCTGCAAACCAGATGGTCAAAGTCTGCACTAGGCTCTGAAAGATGACTCGCTGAGGACGCAGAAATGGTTGGGAGAACACATCTTACAAATCTAGGAGCACCTGAAGTGCAGTGTGTCCTGGGTCATCCCTCGGTTCCTCTAAAGGACATCTTTGGCAAATTCTCATATGGTGTTTCTCATTACCTTGGAGTAGCTCTGGTCTGAGGCTCAGCGTTCTGTGGCGTTTTTGGCACGGGGAGGAGGGCATCTGATTGGTGACTGTGGCAGGAAGTAGAATTTGAGCAGCCTTCAGTGTGATAACCCTCAGAAGTGGCAAAATCCCAGGTTATGACTTAATGAGACCCTGTCATCTTCGGGGAACTACAACATATAAGTAGACTGAACTACCTGGCAGAAATGGTAACAAATAAGATGTTATTCGGATGAGGTGGTTTTGGCAAGAGCATGTCCCCTGTCCTCACCCCAGAGAATAAAGATCCCAATTATGGACAAGAGTTAAAATAAGAGTTGAGGGCAGAGTTGTGCACTACAGACTACAGGCACTCTCTCAGGTGACACAGTTCTCTTTCATTAGAAACTTTCACTAGAATTTCACTCTAGTCACTGGTAAATATTCCTGCCAAGCACGTTAGTTTTACCTTGGAGTATTAATAATAAAAGGTCACAGAACCAGAGAGAAATATTATGGCCTAATAAATATAATGGTGCTATTAAAAGGTGTAAAAATACTTAGGAAGGATGGGGAAAACACGAGCGTAGGGGCACAAGTGAAACTGCATTTCTGGCACAGAAAACCTTGAGCAGGGAAAAAGACAGAGGAGTGTGTGCCAATGGTTCCCTTTTCAGTTTGTGACAAAATTCACAGCGACACAAATGCAACCATCTAAAATACACCATAAAGACAGACAACGCTGTTTCTCCAAAATTTTATTTTAATTTAAATTACAGGGCCAGCCAGATATTCTGATAAGAAATTCACTTTTCCTCAGGAGAAAGAAAATGCTTTCATGGCACTGTTAACAAATGTATACATCTCCACTTTTTTTAAAGGGTTAAAAAAATCACATTAAGTAACTGCCTTATGTAAAATTAAACCTTTGTAACACAAAAAGAAACCACTTCCAGTATAATAATTTGGTAATATGAATATATTAAATGATCATAACTTCAAATGCAACTTTCCAACTCTGAATGTTTTTACATTGTTTTGTTTAAAAACAAAACCCAGAAAGTCTTAACTACCTTCAAATTCCAATGCAACAGTTACACATTAATGTTTTGACACACTGCACCCCCCACCGTCTTCCATGTAAAAAGCTCTAGTGCTACGACCTAATTGCCAAAGTCAGAGCTGTTTTGTTGTTTAAGTTCTAAGAAAGAGCTTGGCAAGGAGACATTCCTTCCACTCGATGTAATCAACATTTTCACACGAACCCCACACACACAGCACTACACCACAAAAGTCAGGATGCCACATCATGGCCAAGTCTGCCTTCCTAAACATCTTAAGAGATTTTCTTTTCAAGAAGAATAAATTGCTTTCCCTACTTACAGTAGAAAAACACGAATTATTTCACACAAATTCTGGTAAAGACAGTCTCGGAAAACCAATTATAATACAGACTGTCATTTTAATAAAATAAAACATATCTATATTTTCTGGAGCGATTTTCCTAACTAGTGTCCCTTGAAGGAGGTTTTAAAACCTGCTGAAACATCAATTGGGAGGCTCATTTTACTGGCTGATAAATAATTCAATTAGTAAGAGAGGCTAGCAAAGAATAATTATATCAATTTCTTAATCAGCTACAGCCATGCTGAATTTGAACTGGCAAACTCTGATTTGTATGTTGTTAGTTGTGATCTTCGTATCACTAGGATGAACAGATTCCATTCTAATAACTTTACATAGATATAGTCTAGGAGACAGTGTTCTGCCGTGGTCACAGTAACAAAAAAGTGGTGCAAAATCAGTTACTTTATAAATACTGATAATTTGCAGCATTAAGGAACAGGACATTAAAAAAAATAAATTTCCCCATAGAACACCTATGACTAGGAACTCTTCCCAAAAAGCCCGAGTTTTAATTATTCAGTTTCACAACTATTGTACTGAATTACTTACTCTAAGAAACAAAAGGTGCTCTACAGAGGTTTCCCACACACACAAAGATTCGGCATTAATTTAGCATAATCTCTATCATTCATAGATCTGGCGAATTCATAACTCATTTTAAATGAATAAGGCCAATATAAAGCAGGAAAATGCGGCTGACTGAGCTCCAGGGCTGTTTCAGCTTCTTGATGGCACCCCATTAGGTAACTGATATAAAGGATTGGTTTACTTTTTTTTAAATGCTGTGATACGTAAATGTTAAATCAGCATTTTCATGTGATCTGAAGTATTTCAATTACATATGAGCATTCATTTTTTTTTTGCAAAAACTCAGTATTAGGTAATAGTTACATACTACTATAACATTCCTCTGCTGTACAAATTAAACCATTTAAAAGAAATGAGCATTCTAAGAATTATATACAAAAGAAACCTGTAAGCAGTGTTGAAATGAAGTGCAAGGTGTTGTTGCTAACTCTACTGTTTTAAAATGCCTTCAGAAAGTAAAATTAACGAATACCCTTCAACATATCCAGGTTTACAAGTCTCAAGAAAATCAAATGTCAAAAAGTTCTAGAAAGCTGTGAAAGCATATATACATTTTTCTTATGACCATAAGAAGCTTCACACTTTTGAAAAGTTGCTAAGTTTCAGTATCAATGTATTCGCACGTCAACTATATCCGCCCCATTAGCTCACATCTTGGATACGGTTTCCCTCTGATTTCAGATAAAACTCTGCATGATCTTCCGTCAGCAAAGGTGTACAATCTGACGCAAGGATGCCAGGTGTGCACATGCCACACTGCGCTCAGATCGTCAACAAAGGTGGATGCAAACACATAGGTTTAATCTGATAATACCAAAGCCCTCCTCCCAAAACCATACTCTCATCTATACATTTGCCTTCATGAACCTAGCCATGTTCAGAACTCCTGTAGCAAACGGAGTCTTTGAATTCTGAAATGACACAAAGATCAAGAAAAAGCCCATATGTGCCCTAGTGTGCAAGCAGCAGCAGCTACGATCTCCAACCTGGACTGAAAAACAAAAGGGTAAAATGAAAAACCGTTCACTTAACAGCAGATTAGCAGTAATGTTCCTCATGAATTGGTAAGAGTGCCTGATGCTGAATAGCTAACAGCAAACGTTGAATTTGGATTTAATATTTTAGATGTTTATTGGAAATTAAGCTTCTTGCTGAGCTGGTCTCTTCAAATCCCTGATCTGTTTAACTAAATAGGTCTTCTCATCGTTAAACTGCTCATCCTCGGTCCTGTCATTCTGGAACTTACTGAGGAACTCTATGAGTTTGGTCTGGTTCTTGAGGAGGATGTCTAGGATGGGCTGTGTCTTGTTAGGATTGGCTACAAACACCTGCATGGAGAGAAATGCACATCAGTCACAGAGTAGGAACAAGACACAAAGACACAGCTGAGCTGCAGGCAGAGCACAGAGGCACACGTCCAAAGTTTGTTTGGGGCAGTGGTAAGGTCACGGTCATTGTTTTTTGCTTTATAAGACCTTATTTTACAATTTGGAGGAAATAATAATATTAACAACATGTTTTAGCATAAATAGGATTAACAAACTCGTTCTGCCAGCCCTGAAACATAGTGGTTAGTATTAAATACAGACCGTGATTTTAGCATAAAATGGTAAGAAATTATTTCTGGGCACAGGAGGTCAGATTGGATTTTAAGAATAAAAACTCCATGGACAACATCAAGAAATGCTTTTGTTTTGCGAGTAATAATCTTCTAGGCCATACATTAATGATACTCCTCTGTAGATATACTTTCTTTTCCCAAATCTAAATGGTACACTTGTTTAAATGCTGTAGCACATAATATGAAAACTGACTGAATTGAATTATATCACTTAGATTACCAAAATGAGGCTAATGATATCTCAGTGATTTGAAAATAAAATAAGATGAACAACTCTGGAGGAAAACATCATTTATATTTTCAGTACTCTACCTTAAAAACGTGGAAGGCCTCAAACTGGATGTTACGACTTTTGTCTCGTAGAAGGTTCATCATTAATTTGAGGTTCTCAGGTTTACTGATGTATTTTGTCATAATTGTGAAGTTGTGTCTATCTAATAGTAGTTCACCGAGAAGCTGAGAAGACATTTAAATAATTATTCTCATGTTCCATTAAGAATCAAAGACACCAAAGTTTAAAAAACAACTCATTTTATAATCATCACTATTAGGTATAGACTATTAGACACTCAAAAGATTGATGAACTGAACTGAATTATGACCTAAAAGCTAACAAGGGCCTATTTCCTGCCACTTAAATATCTTCCTACTCTTCTCTTAGGAGAGTAAATCTGTGGTAAGCTTGACACTGCTCTCTGCAGAAGATATACAAGACACCGATGACCCGGGATTGGAGACAGTCAGAACCTACTCCTTAAAAAATGTGCACTTGTGTTAGCTTGCTAAAAAGAAACTAATCAAGAAAATGTTCAGAAGGAAAGTTATTGATTATTCCTGTTAACTAACCACAAACCTTAGCTTAATTTTTACAATTTTTAAACTTTATTTAGTTGGACATTCCAGGATAAAAAGGTTTGTGTCCAAAGTTTCCCTACACTTTGGACCAAGTTACCATTTTATCATGCCTAATTCAGAAAGGTTTCTGAAAGTGAATACTTTTCTATTCCTTCTTAAGCAAAGTATCCTGAAGATAATCCAGTGGTTTCTTACTGACTTCACATCATCACTAATGATATCAATTAAGTTAAAAACCATCTGTCCACTTCAGGGCTTACTAACTTCTGGAGAGTTGATTATAAGCTCGTAATTTTAAAATTGTTGCTGCATATTTAGACTGTCCTTTTTCTAAAACCAGCAGTTACTTCTTCAGGTTGTCACCTGCCCGCTTCCAGTTGAGATTGAATGTGCAGGCTGCAGAGCTGCAGTGGAGCAGGCACTGAGCTGCAGTCCTTGTGGACAGAGGCGGAGGCAGGACAGGTATGAGCTTGGCCCCTGGTGCCAGCCTGTCTGGTTTCGATCCCAGGTCCTTATGCCTTGTGAGCTTGGCATATTTTTTAATGTCTCTGTGCCTTGGGTTCACCATCTGTACAGCGGGGGTGGAAAATAACACCTACATCTCATGAGAGTGTAGGGAGAAACAAAAGTGTGACTATGTGTGAAGCTGAGTTTAAAGAGATATGGTGTGAGGACTAAGGGAAGAAAAATGCTCATGCAGAGAGTCGCTGTGCCTCTGGTATCACTGCTTCCTTTCTGGGTTCCTGGCTATGATCTAGATACTTAAAGTTTCCAGATAACATCTCTGAATAAGTAACGTGGCATCATATTAAGTAAAAAATAATCTGATGTGCAAGGAAACAAATCTATTTTACTTAGGATTTATAAAACACATGTACAGAAAGAACTCAAAGGCTCAGACAGACTTCACATCAATCTGAACATCTACAATTTTTAAAGTAAAAAGCAACCAGTATCTACTGTACTATGTGAAGGTTGATTATAGCTTTCATGGTGTTTATTTTCTATCACAGAAACCAAGGAAAATCTGAAAATGGCTCATTTTAGTTCAGTTATCTGAAGGAAAATGACTGGTAATTCCTTACATTCCTTAGGACAAGGAAATAAGAAACTTGAAGTCTTACATAGGAAATACACATTTGCTGACAAAGTAAATATGGGAATAAAGAAATGCCAATGTGGCTACAAAAAAGAAAGTACAAGTTAAAATCCATTTTTAGCCGGGCTCTGTGGCTCAGCCTGTAATCCCGCGCCTTTGGGAGGCTGAGGTGAGTGGATTGCCTGAGCCCGCGGGTTCGAGACCCGCCTGGGCGAGACCTCATCTCTACAATAAATCAAAAAATTAGCCGGGCGTGGTAGCGCGCACCTGTAGTTCAGCTACTTGGAAGGCTGAGGCGGAAGGATCGCCGGAGCCCAGCAGGTCGAGGCTACGGTGACCGGGACCAGTCTGGGTGACGGAGTGAGACTCCAACTTAAAAAAAAAAAAAGTATGTTGCACTTAGTCTGTGTTCATCCAGATCTAGAAGCTCTGTTTTCAGAGTCACACGTTCACTGTGTGTTGTATCCACCCAGTTGTGAATGCTCACAAGCTGAAAGTGAAATAAAATCATATTAT